>JAZKJV010008138.1:600000-799112 GCA_037367405.1 Ottelia alismoides | reverse complement strand
TGATCTATAAAAGTCTGGAGGCAATTTTTATGAAAAATATATACAAAAAATAAACTACAGAAAAAGACTTTGCATTTTTTTGATTTTTTTAAAGTTTTTAGAATTTTTATAAGATTTTTAGGGTTTTGCAATTTTATGGGTTTTATAAATCCAAATAAGCTCTAAAATGGGAGCTAAAAAGGACTAAAATTGACTAGCACTAATTTTTTTAGAATTTTTAATGGAGATTTTTTATTTTTCTATGATTTTATTTATCAAACAGTAACAAAAATGCGTATTTTTGATATTTTAAAAACAGTAAAAAGCCTAAAAAATGTCCCAAAAATTTAGGGAAATTTTTACGCAGTGGCAGAGCCACGTGTCCAAATTTCATCTAATTTGGATTTAATTTGGTATTTTATTCAGTAAAAACAAGGCACACAACAAGAAAGGATCTAAATGGAAAGAAACATAGTTCCAAGACCAAATAATAACAAATCAAGAAAGGCAAGGGCTAGAATGCAAAAACTCCACAAGAACATGCGCAACAAATGTGATTCAGACACAGAGGGGCATAAATGTAATTCCTATTTAAAAAGAGTCAATCAATAACAGATAGGAACCATAGGACTAAAAGTGCAAATAACCCTAATTCTCACGTATCGACGAACGTGGCTCACATAAACAGGGACTAAATTGCAAATATTAAAAAGTCTAAGGTCCTAACTGCAAATATTCCAAATTAAGAACAACGTAATAAAATATTTACATGACTGAATGGAAATAACAAAACGACAGGGGCCTAAGGGAAATTGCCCTTTATTATGATCTGATGGATGAGGGGGTGCCACGTGTAGATCCAACGGCTGAGAGCGTCGGGCACCCCTTCATCGATGATCGGTCCAGATCAACTCATGATGGCGATCCGACGGCTGCTAGCTCCTCGCAAAGGGACGGTCTGGATCTGAACTGGAGTGGGGGGAATGATCGGACGATAGCTGGAGGTTCTGGGAGAACTCGGCTCCGGCAAACTTCGTCGGCTCGCTCCGTGTGCACGGGACCTCCTACTTGGCTGCTGAGATGCTGAGAAGGAAGCTCGGACTCTTCCGTAACTGGTGGGCACCTCCGATGAAGCTGCGAAGCTCCGGGGAGCTCCGGCGACGGCGGAGGAGCCAAGCTCTTGTGCTTGAACATGCGGACCCTCAGATGGGCCTCATTGACCTGCAAAATGGCACAGGACGATTGCTGGGTCGAGGGCAAAGTGCCTCGACCTGGTTAGGGGTGGAAAGGGTGATCGGAAGGGGGTGGAGCGTGGTCTCCGGCGACGCGACGGCAGAGGAGACCCGAGGTCCTGCTCCGAGGCGAGACAGGTTGATCGGATGGGTGAAGAAGATGGGTAGGAGTCTCATGATCGTTAATCGATGATCAGATGAGTGAATGAGCGGTCAGATCGGTGGGAATCGGCCGGCGTAGGCCGGCGGCGCGAATGGGCGAAATCAGAAATTAGGTTAAACTAAAGTGAATCGGGATACCTTATGGTCGAAGTCGACTGTGGATGAGATGGCGGAGCTCTGGGGGTCTTTGCCTCAAGGATTCGTCAGGGTCCGAGGCTTGGTGCACCTCGCGGCGGCGCACGGTGAAAGAACTCGCCGGATTAGTGCTGGGGACACTCTCCTCCAATGCGACACGACCCTCGGATAACAGTCACTCTAAGGAAGGTTTTGTTTTTACAAATATGTATAAAATATAAGAAACACTTTTTAATTTTTATTTTGAAGAAAGTAGATTTATTTATACATATGGGGTTTATGTACTCACATGATTTACCTTATCTCTCTCTCCACTTGGGTTCTTTTGCGGTCAGGCTCATACTAAGCCCTCCCTTTGGATTAGGTCGCTCAATATTTATTTTAAATATTTCCCTCTTTTTCTTGTGTTTCTTTATTCCTTTATTTTACTAAAAACATGCTAATTATGCATTTACATGATGCATGTGTTTTAGCAATTTATGATATTTACACAAATTTACATGGTATTTGGCTAAGATTTCTAGCTAATATAAATTAATAAAGAGTGACGAATTGGGATTCATCACCCCCCTATACTTTACTTTTGCTAGTTCCTTAGCAAACACTTATTTGAAAAAGAAGTGCAAGAGATTAAGAAAAATAAAAGAGGAGAAATCAAGGTTGATTATTAAACTTTCCTTCATTAAATTGAAATATGGAGCTCAATCAGACCTTTGGATTATTAATTTGTCGGAACCTTATTTGGACTTAAGCTTAAAACTTAACAGCCTCTAAGTTCCACCAATCTATGGTCAAGACTCCTTAATAAACCAGATCAGAACAAGTCTACATACACAAACTGTAATGACCATGAATCTTTTCTTGTACAGTGTAAGTGATACGTAGCTCCCCACCTCAGAAGTAACAAAGAAACAACCTCCCTCAACCCGGTAACTCTAATGCCTTGGTCTAGCAACTCTTTCCTCGAGAAGCGGGGTATTCCCTTCGAAGTTCAAGTGCAACCGGCTCAAGAAGAGGGGAAGAAGAGAATGGACCATGACCAGTGTAGCCATGTATCCTTGGAAGCTCTAACCAGTGTAGCTGAGTCTCCGCTGCAAGCTTCATGAGATGGAACATGGATATCAAGCTTTGCTTTGTTTGACTATATACACTCTGGTGGGATTATTAAATTTTCAATCCGACCCACCACTTTTTGGACTTCTTTTCTTTTTGCACATTTTTTTCATGTACATTTGTACAACATATCTACATGGTGCAGAATATATACAAGGAGTTTTTCCTCTTGAGGAAGTGGACTATCCCTCTTTTGAAGCATTATTGCAACCCATGGCTTCTGTCTTTAGACTTCATAACCACCAGACCAAGTTGAGACGCACTACCTTCACTACAAGAAGAAGAGAGGTTCCCCCTAGAAGTACTACCCTCATATGCTACCCCAAGCCAAAGGAACTGCCTCCTCACCACCTCATCCGTGGAGAGCTATGTGTAAAGTGCTGGTGCAAGTAAAGCAATTGTCTCTGAGAGTCATGCGTGTGTTGTTAAGTGCTCTACTTAGGCTCATCAAGATGACATATGCTCATAGCCTGGTGGACTCAAAGAATTAAGTCCCAATGGGACCTGAAAAGTCTCAATCCTAAGCCCTAAAAGGTTCCTCTTATCATTAGGTGGATTAAGGTCTTAACCAAGCTCCATTTGTCATTTTAATTCAGGCCAATTTAATTGTCAACTATGATTTAAAAAAACTGTGCAAGTATTTAGAAAGACGTAATTTACAACTATTTACACATGTGCAAAATTTTTGAAAAATGTTTGAAAACATGGATGTATGTATGAATGCGAAGTTTTTCATACTATTTACAAAAATTTACACAAGGTTTTTGCAAACTTTTTGTTTTTCAAACATTTTACAAAATATTTGTACTATATACATAATTTTGATATGAAAATATTTACAAGCTATTTACACAAAAGATTTTACAATCATTTGTACAAAAATAACTTTTATAAATAAATCGGTATGTGCAAGAAGAATTTTATGTACAAGGGAAATTTTTAAATTTTTATGGATTTTTAGCCATTTTTATTAATTGGCACACTTACACAAAGTACGAGTTATGGCTACAGTATAAATGAAATATATACGCACCCCCTTATACTTAGCTCGAACGATGTCCTCAAAGTGATCAAGATCGAAGAAGAAGACATAACTCGTGCTTAGTATAGGGAAGTGAAAGGGAATGTATATACATGAATGAAGAGAAGACTCGGTGTTTCCCCCTATACTTAGGATCAAGTAATCCTAAGTATAGCAAGATGTACATGAAGGGAAATACGAGTGGAAGGATGTACAGGGTCTACCCCCCTATACTTAGGGTGAACTATCCCTAAATATAGGCAGCAAAACAGGGGTAGACAGAATCAATAGGATACCCGAAAATCCTACATCCCCCCTATACTTCAGGTAAAGTAAACCCTAAGTATAACATAATCATAAGATGAGAAAAGGGATGTGGGACTAAAGAATAGAGTGATATGGACAACTGGATCTATACAATTCGGAAGAATAGTGATAATCAGGTGTGAGATGCAATAGATGTAAGTAAAGAGAATACATCTCACGCAAAGTGAATAGGGGCAACATCAACGACCCGCGGCTCATGATCTAGATATGGCTTGAGTTGTTGGCCGTTCACTCGAAGGGTAGCAACGGAAGACAACTCAGATATATCAATACTCCCATTGTCATGTACCTTTCTAACCAAAAAGGGTCCCTTCCATTTTCTCTATAGCTTCCCTGGAAATAATCGAAGCCTAGCATCGAACAACCATACTCTCTGTCCTGGCTCAAACTGCTTGTGGCTGATGTGAGAATCATGCCACTCCTTCGCTCTCTCCTTATAATGTAGGCTGTTTGAAAAGGCGGTATCACGAAGCTCTTCCAGGGCTGCTAACTCTGCCTTCCTCTGATCTCCTACTCTCTCTGGATCACAAAAGTATATCAGTGACTGCCCAAAGTGACCTATGTCTCATCTCAACAAGTAAATGGCACGGCTTTTCATAAATGAGGCGAAAGGGAGATGTACCAAACGGAGTCTTGAAAGACGTCCAATATGCCCACAAGATCGACTCCAAAAGCCGTGACCAATCCTTTCGATCAGGGCGGATGACTTTCTGCAATATAGTCTTGATCTCCCTATTCGACACTTTAGCAAGACCATTCGTCTGAGGATGGTATGGAGTGTCAACTCGATGGTATATGCTGAACTCGCTAGCAAGGGCCTTTACCTTGTCATTTACGAAATGAGACCCCCCGTTAGATATCAACACTCGAGGTACCCCGAACCGTGAAATGATAATCCTCCTCAAAAATCTACAAACAATCCTAGCATCTGCGGTTCGAGCGGGATGGCCTCAACCCAACGACTCGCATAATCCACAGCCAACAGAATGTACTCAAATCCCTGACTCCTAGGGAATGGACCCATGAAATCGATACCCCATGCATCAAAAACCTCACAGAAGTGTATGGGCTGCATCGGCATCATATCACGCTGTCCACAAGTGCCCATCCTTTGACAGTCAGTACACCTCTTCACGAACTCATCAGAGTCCTTGAAGAGAGTAGGCCACCATAGGCCAGATTGGAGCGCTTTCTGTGTCGTTCTCCTCCCTGAGTGATGTCCTCCTACCTCAATCTTGCGGCAGTAAGTAAGGACTCTGTGGTGCTCCTCCTGAGGAATGCACCTAAGCCAGATACTATCCCCTCCCTCGTGGTAAAGGAAGGGATCCTCCCAATGGTAAAACTTGGCCTTCGCGAGGAAGGTCTCAAGTTTCTGCCTGGGCCAATCTTGTGGAACTTTCTTGGCGGCAAGATAGTTCACAATATCGGCATACCATGGGAGCGAGGCGATAGCAAGGATCGCCTCATATGGGAAGGTCTCACAAATAGGCTTAGTCTACTCAGAATCCTCAAGATACTCCAATCGGGAGAGATGATCCGCCACCACATTCTTGACTCCAAGTTTATCCTTAATCTCTATATCAAACTCCTGGAGTAGAAGGATCCATCTGGTCAATCTAGCTTTAGCATCCTTCTTTGCCATGAGGAACCTGATGGTAGTATGATCAGTGTATATGGTCACTCTAGATCCAAAGATGTAAGATCTGAACTTATCTAGGGCAAAAACTACAGTTAGCATCTCCTTCTCAGTGACTGTATAGTTTCATTGTGCGACATCCAGTGTAAGGCTAGCGTAGTGAATAGCAAAACGGGACTCCATCCCTCCTCTGTCCCAGTATGGCCCCCATGGAAAAATCGGAGGCGTCCGTCATGATCTCGAATGGGAGAGATCAATCGGGTGGCTGGAGAACAGGAGCCTCTATAACACAGCTCTTGAGAGTCTCAAATGACGATAAACACTTATCATCTACAAGGAACTCGGTGTCTTTCATCAGAAAACCAGTCAACAATCGGGCAATCCTGCTGAAATCATGAATGAAGCGTCGGTAGCAACTGACGTGGCCCAAAAAAGACCGTAACTACCGTAAGTTGGACGATGGATTGAGTTTTATAGTGACATCCACCTTGGAAGGATCAACCTCCTTGCCCCTGTTGGAGATGATGTGGCCAAGTACCGTCCCTTGAGTCACCATGAAGTGACTCTTCTCCAAAGACAACACAAGGTGAACCTCTATGCATCGCTGAAGGACTCGGTCTAGGCAGTCAAGACAAGAATCGAATCAGTCGCCGTAGACCGAGAAATCATCCATGAAGACCTGCAAGCACTCCCCCACCATGTCCGAAAAGATGGACAACATGCATCTCTGGAATGTCGCCGGAGCGTTGCACAATCCAAATGGCATGCGTCTGAAAGCATATGTCCTGAAGGGACAGGTGAAGGTGGTCTTGTCCTGGTCCTCGGGCGCGATGGCCACCTGATTAGAGTCGGAGTACCCATCCAAGAAACAGTAGTGGCTCTTCCCTGCCAGCCTTTCAATAATATGATCAATAAAGGGCAGGGGGAAATGATCCTTCTTGGTGGCCTGGTTCAATCGTCTGTAATCCACACAGACCCGCCAAGAAGTGGGTACCCGGGTAGCGATCTCCTCTCTAGACTCGCTGACAACTGTAGTGATGCCCGTCTTCTTGGGCACCACATGCAACAGACTGACCCACTTGGAGTCGGAGATGGTGTAGATAAAATCGACACTCTACTATTTCGAGATCTCCTTCATGACAACCTCTTGAAGATTCGGATTCAGCCACCGTTGTAACTCACACGACGGCTTTGTCTCATCTTCGAGATAGATATGGTGGGAGCACAGAGCTGGAATGATCCCCTGGATATCGGCTACACTCCATCCTATCGCCTTGCGGTTCTTCTCAAGAACCCCCATCAGACGGGATTCTTGCTCTCCGGTCAAATCAGCAGAGATAACAATTGGGTACATCTCATGCTCACCCGCAAGGAATCTATACTTCAGTGATGACGGTAGCGGCTTCTACTCTAGACAAGTAGGTTATGGCGGATCTAGCTTTTGAAGAATCTGAGTGTATGCCGCCAAATCTGCACGGGAGAATGAGAACTCTCGCTCACAACTGGATCTAGAGGAGGCTACTCTGCTAGACTGTCTCTTCTCTGCACAGAATTATCCTCCTCTCTAGCTGTAGGTTCAGTGGAAGTCAGATACAGTGTCAAATCATCGAACTCTACCCAATTAGTATCTGACTCCGAGGGATCTGTATCATACTCACAAAAATCTATCTCACGGTCGAGAACCGAATCTGCTGCCTGAAAAGTATCCTGGACCAGGAATGCGCTCTCCAAGCTCTCCTCTACTCTCATATCTGCATCAGTGAACTCTGACGGTGAGAGGATGACCTGTGCGACTGGATCTGCCCAAACTGCCTCGTCATCTGTAATCACAAAGTCATAGTTTTGGTAGATGTCTCGCCCTGCCTCTGTCATCTGCTTTGAATCTGTGGTCATCTTTGAGCAATCTGAATCTCTGGCTTCTATCTCCTCGACTGTCTCTATTTGTATACTCTCGCCCTCGACGCGAAAGTACACCTTCCCGCTATCGTTGTCGAACACTACCTTGGCTGTGGCCAAGAACGGGCGTCCTAAAATGATGGGGGTATCTGTCACTGACTCAGGGATCTCCATGTCCAACACAACGAATTCCACGGGGAATTTCAGGCTTTGAATCGTGACGACAATGTACTTCAGCATCCCCTTCGGCCTCTTGACAGATCGATCAGCAATCCGAAGGACCGTCCTGCTCTGTCGGAGAGTGACCAACTCAAAACGGTCGAGAAGGGCTGCCGGAAGTAGGTTGATCGAAGAACCGCTGTCTAATAGAGTACGGTCGAACCTCTGCTCATGAATGTGGCATCTGACAACGGGGCTCCTGCATCTAGCCTCTTGGCTGGCAGATGGTTCTGTATCGCAAAACAAGTGGCTCTAGTGAGCACATGGATCTCAGACTGATGGTTCCTCCTCTTCCTCTTAACTATGGTCCTGTCTCTGAGTGATCTCTGGAGTAGAAGGATGTGCTCCAAGGCCTCTTAAAGAGTCAGCTGGATATGAAATCATTCTACCATCTACTGGTTGAACTCTATCTGGTGATTCTTTTTCGGATTTTCTATTTTCTTCCCCTTTGCCATGTGAAGTGCTCGTGGAAAGGGTATCATGGGGTCCTTCTCAGATGAAGGACTAGGAGAGGGCCTGGCAAGCTCATGAACAGTAGAATCCACACAAACATCATCAATCAACACATGTGGATCCGAAAAGAACAAAGCCTTTCCATTATTTTCAGAAATGTCCAGAGATACATGTACAGATGGAAAAACAACAGGACTAGAAGAAGTAGTGGTGGCCTTAGTACCACCCTCGACATGTCATCTCGTGGCATCAGTACTGCGCTCTGGCTCAGCAACTGTGGTGGCGTTAGTACCACCTCCTCCATCTGGTGAAACGACGACATCAATATTGTCAGCTGGATCAACGTCCATGGTGGCATCAGTACCACCGTCATCATCTCTTGCGACGTCAGTACCGCACTCCTCCTCTCCTGGAGCCCTAGAAGTGGCGTGGGGTCGTCGCTCAGACGAGGTGCCGCCTGCTGGCATCCTACCGCTCCTAAGTGTAACAAAATCAGCATCAAACATGTATGCAGACAAATCACCAAAAGAATCACTAGGAGTAGTAATCTATGTGAACTCTAACTGCTTAGACTTCCTCGTGAGATTGTTTGGGTTCGGCTCAGTCTAGGCTGGAATGGGGGCCTTCCCTCTCACGATCTCCCGCATCTCCTGGCAGAACTCATCCATCTCCCATCTGAAGGTTTCCTGCTGCTCTATCATGAGACGGTCTAGGTCGTCTAAGGCAGGGTTCTCATAGGATGGCCCATGAGAACCTGACGGGTGGCCTCGCTGGTGGTGAGACTGTTGTGGATGGGGCTGGTGGGAGGGGTACTATTGGGGATGATACTGCTGAGGCTGCTCTCGCCTCCAAGACTGTCCCTGCTGATAGGGACGAGGACCATACTGCTGCTAGGGCTGGGATGACTGCTGCTGGGAGACTGGGGGCTGTTGGTGCTGCTCTCGCTGTTGGCCGTACAAGGCCACCCAAAACTGGAGGCTGCTGCTGGGAACTGGCACCTCTGGCTGACCAACGGAATATGGGACGGTCTCGTCGGATACCGGGTTGGGGTCAATCGTACCAAATCCCGTTGACGGCCAACAACGGCTCTGGCTCGTAAGGGGGTGGCGGGAGTACTGTCAGGGGCTGATCTGGTTGATAGACCACCATCTAAGTGTCCATAGATGGTGGTGACTGGTAGTAAGGCTGCGGCTGCTGGTACGGCTCCATCTGTACAAGGTGAACCTTTCTAGGCTAACTGGAGCACTGGGATGAGCTCCCGCTGCTACTCGGATCTTCTCGTGCCAGAAGACGGGGATGAGAAGCCATTTCTACCTCCTGGAGACACATGACATGTGTCATCAGATCACTCAGCATCTGTGCCATCTGATCTATCTGAGATATGCTCTGGCATTGCTTCTTCTCTTCCAGCTCCATCCGGTCCAGCTTCTCGCTGATGATACCCATGTTGGCGGCTATGGACTCGGCCTGTGCGGCTGTCGCTGATGAAGTGGAAGGACCAGCGTCGACCCGTGCTATCCTCTGAAAATGACGGACTGTGGCTGGGGGCGTCCCTGAGTGTAGAGTTGGGTCTGGGACATTACTGTGTAGTTCTCAACCATCTCCTCGTAGATGGCCCAGACCTGATCCTCATCCTTGGCGAAGTAGGAACCGCCACAAGAAGCGTTCACCAGGCCCTGCAGCTCTGGTGTCAACCCGCATAAGAAGCTCTAAACTAGGTTCAGCTTCGTGATGTCGTGGTACGGTCATCTGTTGGTCAGCTCTCTGATCCTCTCCCATGCCTCGTGAAACTGCTCGTTGGGGATCATGGAGAGGTTGCTGTTCAGGGCCCTCGCTGCATTCGTCTGCCCGAGTGGATAGTACTTGTTCAAGTACTCGGTGCTAAGCTGCTCCCAGGTGTACACAGATCTCCCCAAATGCTTGAGCCAGTTGGCTGCTCTGTCTGCCAGGGAGAAAGGAAAAGCAATCATCCGAATAGTATCCTCGTCCACCTGTCGATCGTGGACGGTGCTACAGATCATCTCGAACTCCTGGAGATGAAGATGGGGTTCCTTAGTGGCGAGCACGTGGAAGTGGGGTAGGAGCTGAAGTGTTGGGGGGGGGGGACTTGAAGTCCCCCACGATCGCCAGAAGAACCACCCACCGATGCGTCAGTATCGATCCGGGGTTGTGCAACTCCCGCATCGATCTCGGATCTGCTGCCAGCTGGTCTGGCTAGACGGGCTGGTCTAGACCCCTGCGTCCATCGGCTCGCGGCTGCTCTCTGCTCTTAAAGTCTCTCCATCTCTCTTCGCATCTCCACCATGAAATCCCCCTGGTCTCGTATCTGTCTCTGCATCGTCTCGAGGGAGGCTAACATGGTGGTGTTGATCACACCCTGGTTCAGTACGTATGTGGTCGTCTCTGGCCTCTGACCCTCGGTGCGATCCTTATTGCTGGCCATGGTCTCTACAAAGGCAAAAGACCCAAACTCAGGTGCCTAAATATCATCATTCTGCTGTCTCACATCTGGCACTGGCAACTCAGGAATAGAAGAAGGGTGGTCAAGGGGGAACAGGGCGGAATCGAACTCGGGTTCGGAGAGCGGGTCTGGGCTCTCACGAACCAACCTAGATGAGTGGGCTGGAGTGCTGAAAAGCGGTGCAGCTAGAGGCTGCCTAAGGGACCTCCTGCCCATCATCTCGATCTGGCGAGTCTGGCGGATGAGATCTTGAAACAAACAAGATGAGCAAACACCCCCGGATTCACCTACTCCACTCTGAGCTGAAGATCGTAAGAGCTCGATCCATTATATTGTCGATTTTATTTAGGTGATCATGTCAAGATATCAGAGCGGTTACATGACCTGGTAGGAATCCAATCCGCCAACCAGACTGTACCGTATAAAAGGCTAGTAGTCTGATTCGGGGCTCGGATGTGGATCTAGCCTAGTGTGCGGGTCACTCTCTTGCGCTATCAAACCGGACAATAAGGGGGTTGCTCTCCCCAAGACAGATTTTTAGGTGAAGTGTCTTTTAGGGTCAAGTTTGTTTAGCAGTCCTAATTTTATAGATTTTATTTTTTAGGTATTTTTCAGATCAAACAACGCCTAACGAATTTTTCGGTTCTCCTGATTATTTTAAGTCCAAAACCGAGGGGAGAAGATGAAAAAGACGATGCGCGGGAATCAATCATGCATGCAGAGTAAGAAATACGTACCTGACGCCAACAATCTCCATGTAGGGTGATCCGCGCATAAAATAAAAGACAGAATATAAACTACCTACATGATGCACGTGAAAACCGACCCTAAATAAAGCAGTTCTACTCGTGAAGAATAGTTGCCGGGTACTCGAGCCTAGGTCCAGAGTCCTATCTTGGGAGACACTCGGTGTCTGCCACAACAGATCCTGCATGCGTTGTATGTGACTCCTCAAGGCATGTGGACAAGAGCTCAAATAATCCGGCTTTTTCTCAGTGATTTAATTAATTTAGTCCAATTATCGATCTATTTGAACATGCAGATAATTAGGGATTTAGCCTTAATTAATTATGTCACAATCAAAGAGAACTCCTAAGTTAGGGCTAAAACTACGTAAATCGAATGAGCAGTAAATAAACGGTCAAAAAATCTAAAAACCGTGAAAAACCGCGAAAATCTCGGTGAGGTCCCCCGTACACACTGGTGCTCGACGAAACAGACCCCGCAATGTCAACCAAGTGTCCAAGTATGTCCCTGTGTTATTACAAATTATTAGTTCTGCTGAAAATAAATCTAAACTAATCTACGGCTAATCCTATGGTTATTTTACGGCTATTCCGCAGCTCCCGAACTTCGGCTCATGCTCCTCACGCTCTCCTGCGGCTTCGTAGAGAAAGAAGCTGCCTCCGACTCCTGCGGTTGCTCCAGCTTCCGAAAAAGCCCCCTCGGTCCTCGGGGAAAATGTTTTTGATGAATTTTAATGATTTTAAAATGTTTTTGTGTTTTTGATTTTATAAGGAAATGTAAAAACAAGCTAGTTCAATAATTAGTAAAAACTCTAAAAAATATACAGAAAATTCCAATAAAAATGTTTTTATCTTTTTTAGGTTTTTAAGTGTTTTTGGTGAATCTTTCAGAATTTTCTCAATTTTTATTTGATTTTATAAAAATCAAGAAAGAGGAAAAATATGGGCTACTGTGCAGCACGACTTGAAAGATCAATTAAAAATGTAAAATTGATCTATAAAAGTTTGGAGGCAATTTTTATGAAAAATATATACAAAAACTAAACTACAGAAAAAGAGTTTGCATTTTTTTGATTTTTATAGAATATTTATAATATTTTTAGGATTTTGCAATTTTTATGTGTTTTATAAATCCAAATAAGCTCAAAAATGGATAGAAGCTAAAAAAACGCAAAAATTAACTAGCATTATTTTTTTAATTTTTAAAGGAGTTTTTGTATTTTTCTTTGATTTTCTTTTTCAAACAATAACAAAATTGCATATTTCTGATTTTTTAAAAATAGTAAAAAGCCTAAAAAATGTCCAAAAAAATTAGGGAAATTTTTACACAGTGCCAGGAGCTACGTGTCCAAATTTCACCTAATTTTGTTTGAATTTGATATTTTATTCAGTCAAAACATGTCACAAAGCAAGCAAGGATCTAAATGCAAAGAAACATAGTTCCAAGACCAAACAATAACAAAGCAAGAAAGGCATGGGCCTAGAATGCAAAAAGTCCACAAGAACACGCGCAACACACGTGATTCAGACACAGAGGGGCATAAATGTAATTCCTATTTAAAAAGAGTCAATCAATAACACACAAGAACCACATGACTAAAAGTGCAAATAACCCAAATCCTCACGTGTCGATGCACGTGGCTCACATAAACAGGGACTAAATTGCAAAGATTAAAAAGTCTAAGGTCCTAACTACAAATATTCCAAAATAAAAACAACATAATAAAATGTTTACAGGACTGAATGGAAAGAACAAAACAACAAGGGACCTAAGGGAAATTACCCCTTTATTATGACCTGATGGATGAGGGGGTGCCATGTGTAGATCCAACGGCTGAGAGCGTCGGGCACCCCTTCATCGATGATCGGTCCAGATCAACTCCTGATGGCGATCCGTCGGCTGCTAGCTCCTCACAAATGGACAATCTGGATCTGAACTGGAGTGGGGGGAATAATCGGACAATAGCTGGAGGTCCTGAAAGAACTCGTCTCCGGCGAACTTCGTCGGCTCGCTCTGTGTGCACGGGACCTCCTCCTGGGCTGTTGAGATGCAGAGAAGGAAGCCCAGACTCTTCCGCATCTAGTGGGCACCTCTGATGAGGCCGAGAAGCTCCAGGGAGCTCCGACGATGGCGGAGGAGGAAAGCTCCTGTGCTTGAACGTGCGAACCCTCGATGGGTCTCATTGACCTGCAAGATGGGACAGGATGAACGCTGGGTGGAGGGCAAAGTGCCTCGACCCGGTTAGGGGTGGAAAGGGTGATCGGAATGGGATGGAGCGTGGTCTTCGGCGAGGCGACGGCGGAGGAGACCCGAGGTCCTGATCCGAGGTGAGACGGGTTGATCGGATGGGTGAAGAAGATGGGTAGGAGTCTCGTGATTGTGAATCGATGATCAGATGAGTGAATGAGCGGTCGGATCGGTGGGAATCTGCCGGCAAAGGCCGGCGGTGCGAATGGGCGTAATCAGAAACTAGGTTAAACTAGAGTGAATCAGGGATACCTTATGGTCGAAGTCGACTGTGGATGAGCTGGCGGAGCTCTGGGGGTCTTAGCCTCAAGGATTTGTCGGGGTCCGAGGCTTGGCGTACCTTGCAGCGGTGCACAGCGAAAGAACTCATCGGATCAGTGGCTGGGGACACATCCTCCTTACTACGAGACGACCCTCGGATAGCTGTCACTCTAAGGAAGGTAGTGGAGTTCCTGGGTGGAAGGGCGAAGCCAAAGATGGAGAGGAATTGCGGCCGGAGGTGAGGTTTTATATGATGAAGGGTCCGACAGGAAGGGGTCGGGCGAGGTGCAATGGTGCACGGATCCCTAAAATCTCCCCCGGGCGAGGGTCTTGGATGGATCAAGTGTAAATGGAGCCTGGGGTTTAGGCAAATGGGTGTTGGATCGAGTGGGAGAAATTAGGAGAAAACGGGTCGGGGCACAGGATCCGCGTTTGGTGGTCCAAAGGGAGGAGTTGACCGGGGGTCAACAATCCCCCGTGGACCAATGAGAATTCTACATTTATTAATTCTTTGGAAATTCAATTAAAATTATTTAATGATTTTATTTCGAAAAAGTTAAAACATGAAAAATGTTTATTAATTTTCAAAGTGTTTTTTAGTAATTTTTATTTATTTCCTTGAAAAATATATAACGTATTTACATTATATTATTATTATATACAGATATATATATACACATATGTATTTTTAATTTTTAGTTTTTATTGTTTATTTTTGCACAATTATTCCAAATTTATATTTCATTTATTTACAACATAAAATTTGAATAATAAGGTATTTTTATTTTATTTTTATGATGTATTTACATGAATTAAATAAATAGGTTTATATACATATGTACATGGTATATATACAAGGTGGGAAATGATTTTTATTTTTGTTTTAATTTTTTCTGATTTTTATTTTAGTTTTGTTTTTACAAATATGTACAAAATATTAGAAACACTTTTTAATTTTTATTTTGAGTAAAATAGATTTATTTATACACATGGGGATATGTACACACATGATTGACCTTATCTCTCTCTACTTGGATTCTTTTGCGGTCAGGACCATACTGAGCCCTCACTTCGGATTAGATCGCTCAATATTTATTTTAAATATTTCCCTCTTTTTCTTGTGTTTTTTATTCCTTTGTTTTTACTCAAAAACATGCTAATTATGCATATTTACATGATCATGTGTTTTGGCAATTTATGATATTTACACAAGTTTACATGGTATTTGGCTAAGATTTCTAGCTAAAATAAAGGAATAAAGAGTGATGAATTGGGATTCATCAGGAGGTGTCGTATATATTGTATAACACATACTTTTAAGATAATTATTTTGGCGATATGTATATAAATTTGTAAAATATCCGTGTGTATAAAAAAACAAAACAAAAACAAACAAACAAACAAACAATAAAAAAAAATAAAAAACTCCTTCTTTTACATACTTGTATATATTCTACTAACCCTCTTTCCTCAAAAAAATCCCTAGAATTTACAAAACCAAAAGTTTATAAAATTTTATATAATTAAAAAACTCTCTTTTCACATCGAAATTTTTCCAAATTAGAAAATTGTTTCAAAAAATGTTCTTTTTACATGTGCATCATATTTATTTCAAAAAAAATTCATTTCGACTGTTCATTAATTTTACATTTCCATGTGCATTTTTCTGGATAGTATTGACATTTAAACTAAGTCTCGAATAAAATTGAAGAATGGAGCTTAGTTGGACCTTAATTCACTTAATTTCAGAGGAACCTTATAAGAAATAGAGCTAGGAATTTTCAGGTCTTAGAGACTTAATTCTTTGAGTCCGTAAGACTATGCTCTCATGTCATCTTGAGTAGTCTAAGTAGAATATTTAACAACACACGTATGATTCTTTAGACCATGGCTTATCTTGGACAAGCAGTCTATACGTAACTCTTCACCGATGAGGTAGTGAGGAGGCATAATCTTTTGGATTGGGGTAGCATACGAGGGTAGTACATCTAGGCAGAACCTCTCATCTTCCTCTAGGGAAGGAAGTGCATCTCAACTTTGTCTTGTGACGTTGTAAAGACAAGATGCTATGGGGTTGCAATAATGCTTCAAAAGAGGGATAGTCAACTGGCTCAAAAGGAAAAACTTGTTATGTACATGTTACACCTTGTACATACATCAAAAAAAGAGAGAGGAAAAATGTAGAATCTCCAAAAGTGAACAAGCTTGATTGAAAAGTAAAATGCATACTAGAGTGTATATAAAAGGATTAAAAATATATATAATAAGAGCTTCAAAGTCAATTTTTTGTAAGCTTACAGTGAATGACTTGGCTACACTTGTCACGCATCCAAGGATAGGTAGGTACACTGGTTACCATCCATTCTTTTCTCCATCCCCTCTTCTTGAGTTGGTTGTACTTGAATTTAGAAGGGAATATCTCCGCTCCTCGAGGAAAGAGTTGCAAGACCGGGGAACTAGAGTTACCTTGTTGAAGGAGGCTGTTTAATTACAACTTTTAAGATGGGGAGCTATATCTCACTTACACCATACAAGTAAAGATTCCTAGTCATAAGCATTTGAGTATGAATACTTGTTCTGACCTGATTGTTGAGGCGGCCAGAATATGAGTCTTGTGGAACTTGGAGGCTACTAGGTTTTAAATCCTTCTCCCGTTAAGGTTCTGACAAACTAATAATCGAAGGTCTAATAGAGCTCCAAACTACAATTTTATGAAGACAAGTTTAATACTCAATATTGTCATAACTTCTTTATTTTACTTTCCTTTTTTCTTCATTTCAAGTTTTCTTTAAAATAAGTGCTGGCTAAGGGACTAGCAGCGGTAAAATATGGGATTCATCATCTTTATTTATTTATTTTAACTTAAAATCCCTAATAAAACATTTGCATATAATACTAACTCCATGTTCTTGCTAATTTGTATCTGTGTGTAAATATTGTATATTTGTAAATTATTTTAACCTAAAATAAATAAATTAATAAAGAAACGAAAAAATAAAGAAAAGAAAAGTATATTGTATATATCTAATAGATACAAACTCACCTGAACACCGATAGAAGGTATAGACTTGACCTGATCGATTAGGAATAAAGTAGGGGAGATATAGTCCTTAATCAGGAAATCCAAAAAAATGTGTGTTATAAAAAATCTCACTTATTTTGTGTAAATATGTATTAAACTAGCACTATTTCATTTGTACATAAATTGAACTTAAATAAAAAACTTTTAAAAGAAAAGGTGTAAAAAAATGTTTGCTAAATAATAAAAATAATTGCACACTGAGATCACGTATATAATAAAACTAGCCACATCTGGAAAAAACTATTAAGCGATAATTGCAAGATCAATTCCAGCTCCATATCAACTCAGATTGAACAAAACTCCCTTCCATTGTATTCTAAATTATAATAAATTTAAAGCTATGATTTCATAAATTTTGAATTTACGGTAAAAAAGTCAGTTTTCTGGAGTGGTTTGTGCAATTACTCCATTTATTTGTACATATTATATTTGCATATATTTGTAAATATATTTACGAATTATTTAAATAAAAAATTAGAAAAATTTTAAAACAAAAAACTTATTTCCTTATTTAACTATGTAAATAATGTACTATATGTAGATAGTTTATGTATATAGTTAATTTTCTTAACTACCTACCACGAAAAATAACAAAATTAACATTTAATTTTCAAATTAATAAAGTTACTAAAATACAAAAAAATTTAATTAATTCTTGTAAATAACTTCAACACTAATCTTTTTACTTTATCTCATTTCAATTTTCTTCTCCGGTCAGATGCTTGTGGAGTATTTGTCTAGAGGTTTGCACAAGAAATGTCTCGGGTTCACTCTATATGGTCCTCACTGCTCCTTGGATTCTCATTATGTCCTTTACCATTTGGATGACATTATCAAGTTATTTGGTCAAAGCATCACCTCTCTGATTGATTCAAACTACGTCATCCGCTATTGTATCATGACTTGAAGATGATTGACCATACTCGACATGTCGTGACTCTAGCATGTAATCCTGAACTGAGTAACATTCATATTCATTGGTAGTAACCTGGTCATGAATTGCATTTCCTTGACTCTGGCTCTCATAGGTTTGATTATAGGAAAATGAATTGTACGCAGGAAGAGAGTCCTCCAGAGTAGGGGATAGTTCAAGCGATGAATTCTCAATCATAATGGGTAATCGTGTTTCCTTATCAAATTTTGTTATGCTCATATCCATCCTTGAATTCGCTCTCTCCAATGTGTCTACATAATATTCATTTAGTTCTTCAATTGGTTCATATCGTGAATATTCAACAGAAGGAGTGGGTGGGATGAGGGGCCAGAGTATGATGGTTGGGGGAGAAACGACTCAAAGAAAGGATTATCATGATATGAGAATGAAGACGAAGATGGTCGAGATTTAATTGTGTAAGCGTGACCCACAGAGTCTGGGTATGAATACCAACATTCTGACATCTTTGAAATTGAGTGAAATGATTTATGAACCTTGATATATGGATACAGGTGCAATGAGCTTTAAACACGAGAAATCTAATACACAATGAAAACCCCAAAATTCACCAACTCACAGATTGGAACTGTGAAAGTTTGGTTGATTACCTATTCAGTTTTAAATTGGTGATAAAACAAGATATGTGTCCACTACACATGATTAAAAGATGGGTTTTGGGTACTATCATTGGGATGCATCCTCACCTCTCAACATGTACAATATATCCTTCATAGAAGGATGGGATTCCTCTCCCACAAACAATGATATTCAACTTCATTCGATTTTTAATTCATCAATAATGTTAGCAGTCCCCTTGTTTTAATTCGGTTATCACTTTGAATGTGAGTGGAGATCATTACACATCTACATGGGGATTCATATTTCTTTTAATCATATGTCCATTAAAATCGAGAGAGAATCGAAAAAGTAGTGCATCGAAAAACAATATCACGAATGCAGAGTTAAAATACTTACAGTGCTTCCTCGCAATCTGTATGCATGATGCTAAATAGAATTGAAATTTTAATCTATATGAATGCACCGGAAAACCACTCCTGGAATAAGAATTTCTATTAACGAGTGATTAAACAATTTCATTTGGCTAAATGAAATCCAATCTAGTTCATCTAATTAAAGTGGGAGTGTGGGCCTAGTCCTATGAGCACACAAATAAATCAAGTAGTTCTAAAAGTTGCATTGCAATCCTAGGACTACGCCAATCACCACAAAAATGGGCCAATAGTTTGAGTGTCCATTCTTGGTACTAGCTTGAGTCTTCAAACAATGGCTACTGGAAATGAGAAATTACCTAAATTATTACAAATAATTACAAAAATAAAAGTTGAAATCTCTCTCCAAAAAAAATTCTTCGTCCTTTCAATCGCTCCAAGTTGCGTTGACTCTCGAGAAAGCCACTCCAAGTCAACCATTTACCTCACACAAAAAATAAGAGATAAAATAATATAGAGATGTTCACATAAATCTATACAAAAAATAATAAATAAAAATATCTAGAAAACTAAAATAAATTTAGAAGGTTGTGGGAAAAACTACTTGGGAATAGAAAAACCAAAAACTTAAGTAACCTAAAAATTAATCCAAAATCATATTCCTCCCACTCAACGTTGGCATTTGACAAGGGCAAAATTCCCTAAGTTAATTTGATCGAATTAACGAATGATGTTGTCGAAGTTGTTATTGCAGGGAAATCTAGTGATTTGTCAATAATGATCACACTGAGAAATGATATGAAGAATCAAGTCTCATAGAGATCAAAATTTATGTATTTTACTTAGGTAAGCTAAAGGACGAACTTAATGTGGCAATATGAGCATCGGAGATTAATAATTAAATAATCTCAGAAATTAGGTTTTTAGAGAGATAAAGGATGAATATTTTGGTGCCTTTTTATCTTTTTCTACTTTTTATGTATTTCTAATTAAATAAATATAACTAATTGTGAAAATAAATTACGATGTTTGTATTTTCAAAGTATTTTAATGCAAATAAAATATTTCTATTCCATGTGATGAGAAGTAAACAAAATAAATGCATTTTTATTGATGTTTAAATGTTATAATAATGCGACCAAATTATTATGCTAAGTGATGGTAAAGATGAAGAAAGATGAACCAAGCAGGAACCAATCAAATCAAGTGAACCACTCCATCAATTTATATTAGAATTAATATGCCAACTAATATGAGGCTAATTTATCCAATAAATATCCTTGAATCAAGTCACAAGTTGTTGAGAGAAAGAATCCATGAAAAAAATAAAGAGGATGAAAATGAACAAAATAGAACCTCAATTAATTACTGTCAAATATTGTCTCAGAAATAGAATCTCAGTGTTCAATGTGAAAGATAATAAGATAAGGATAGAATGAAACGTCCCGCCTCAGCGGTAGCGCATCTCAACACCCATTCCCAATATTGCTCAACAACAGTCATAAACAACCTGCATGACATACCATTTATACAAAAAAAGCATAGGGAACAAAATCTAAGTTTCCATTGATAACAAAAGTACACATAAGGATAGAAATAAATCCTCAGAGTCTCTTTATTACATCATAAATATTTGGAAAGAAAGGATAGCAGAAACTACTATGAAACCAGTCCTCAACCTTAACAACGTCCTGCATATGCACCACCAAAGATGTGTGCCTCTGTCTCCAGCTCTACACTTCCTGTTGGATTACCAAAGAATGTAACTTGTGAGTCAACTGACCCGGTAAGGATAAAATAAATTGTAAATTAAAAGATTATAGGTAGGCAATGCAAATGCAGTAACTAAACAAGTTTAGGAGAGAACATTTGAAAAACATCTAGTAATATACAATCACTTATATTTTAGATCTTTAACACGTACACAATCAAAACCAATTCTTTGACATATCTTAATCCATACTTTCGTTACTTATCCCGGACTCGCCCGTCAAAGGAGAAAGCGTGCACTGGGAATGAAGCCTGCAACACTCCATTCAGAGTGCACCCTAAATCACATGCACAAGCGTGATCCTTCAGCTAGTCTAGTTGGTAGTACTCTGACACTCGATACGAGGCGTACCAGCATGGTGAGTCGCAACTCTGATCAATCGAGTCTGTCGGAGGAGTCCCGCTCGCTCCAAAAAAAGTGCAACAAAACATATCCGTATGGTGCGATGCATGCGTGCATCCACCTCAATTCTACCAGAGTACCTACCACCACCCCACTCTATGATGCCCCTAGAGTAGGGATGACTCACTGTCGGCTCAGCCGGACGACGTGGGTGTGCACCCACCTTGTAGTATTTACTTCATCAGTTCGCAAATGCATTATAAGACTTCACTCAAAAGTAATCGTAAAATTGAGACTCGGCCAAAAGAAGTGATTAATCAATAATCAACAAAAAAATTAGAACTCTTGCGTTCCATTTCATTATTATTGGTTATTGGACATATCCTCCATCATTGTATGCCATGATCTAACACGATATTTTCTATATACGAGTCCTCAAAATAAACATCGAGTACCTTATTTCTTGCTAACTAATAATTTGGATAATCATAAAACTTTTGTCACATTTTAAAACTTCCCCACTCAAAACTTGTACAATATGTACATATGGGGATAGACTACTGAAAAGCTAAATCTGAGGTATAGAATGGGATGGGAGCCTACACATATATCTTAAAATATGAAGTATCACCTTCAACTATAAGATAAACCTATTATTTGTCATTTTCATGACTATTGATCTTGAGTTGGTCTTTAATACAACAATTCTGCCAAAATGGTGGAATTATAATATCACTACTTTATGAGGGTAAACTAATAGCTAAAACAAGTGACATGATAAGGGTCGTGAATGATCTTTATTGTGATTATTTGATTATATCAAGTTAAACTACATGATGAATGTGTTTTCATGCGTGTTCTACACTCAACGCAATAATAGATAAGACTCGCTCATGTGATCAGGTCACGACTTCGGTGAAGCCGTGTATGTTGACACGGTACTATTTGAGGTTAGCCTAAAATATAACAGTAAGAGAATATAAAAAGTATAATACACCATTATCGTAGCTTCATGGCCCAAATATATATATAGACATATAATAATGCAACATCCGAAAAAATATCCACTTGATCTCAAAAACCACCATATATATAACGTAATTACGCTTAACTACTTGAACATATTTCATGGAAGATGGATCTATTTTGGGATAAAGGAAAACGATTAAACATAACTACTTGTATTTTACATAACTTAAAAAAATATGAAATTTATCACGTAAATTTCCCTTAAGAACACAATGGTTTGATAAAACAAAAATAATAATACAAAAGCTATCCACGTTGAGAATACTTTGGTGGAAATTAATATCACAACTTATCTTTATAAAATTACCATTCACAATAAGTGTTATTAATTAATCACATATACAATAGTCTTCTTTTATTCGATACAGATCCATGTTCTGAATGATATCTTTTCGTAAGACACGTAGGGATAAAAAAGAGAGAGATTGCTTATGAGAGATTTCACATAATCGTGGTTATCCATTTATAAGACCATTCATGAAAGTGATCGGATGTACCAACAACAAAAGATGATCGAGGGGCTAGACCAAAGTTCTACAATAATCCTCAAAATCGGTAACCTCCAAATCGCGAGATACATGGATAACAATGGAGAAAATCAAGATCCGTTACCTATGATAGCACACGTCTCTGATCCTCGTGCTTGATTGCTCAATCAAGAGTGCGATGAGGGAAGTGCCTTTCCCTTGCGATGGCGCTCCTCCTTTTCTTATTGTCGTGAAGCTACGGAGCTTGCACCGTTCTCCCTTTGGTTCTCTAGAGAAGAGGGAAAAATGAGATACGAGAAAGACTTGGAAGGAAGAAAAGGGTCGACTAGGGTTTGGAAACGAGTGCCAATGAAGGGAGATGAAGGGTGTGGGTCTTTATATAGGTTAGGATTAAAGCTCTAGTTTTAGGATCCGTAAAACAGACCTAATCCGAAATTAATAATCAAACCCCGTAACCATTAAATCCCCTCAAAATCCATGACCCCTCTTCACCAAAACAGGCATATCTTCCACATTCGAACTCGGAATTACGCATTTTTGGACTCGTTGGAAAGCTTGTGACAAGGTGCTTCTTTTGAGTATAATATTGAATAGGTTTTAAGACTACGTAAAAGTCAAAAATTACGGGGTGCTACATCATAACAACCTTAAAATCAGTCTCGTCCTCAAGACTTAGGATGCAAAGTTGTAACATAACAACCTTAAAAGGTTAGACCTTATCGAGCAAATGATAACAACCATAAAAGGATGGAAGTGTAGCTTATATATTACCTTTAAAGAGGTGTGGATAGTCACGCCACATATCCGCCTCGAGTTACCAAGTGGCCTCCTCGGAGTTGTGTCGTTGCCAAAGGACCTTCACCAAATGTATCTCCTTATGCCTCAACTTCTAAATGATCGCTGATCTGAACTGGTTCCTCTGGGTAACTCAGGTCGGTGTCCACGTGAAGATCATCATAATTAATCACGTGATGGATCATGCACATATTTTTTCAAGTTGGAGATATGAAAAACATCATGCATGCCAGCAAGGTGAGGAGGAAGTGAAATCCTGCATGCAACTTTACCAATAGTTTCAAGAATCTCAAAAGGTCCGACAAATCGTGGTGCTAATTTTCCCTTCACTCCAAACCTCTGAACTCCCTTCATGGGAGAAACTCTCAAGAAGATAGAATCTCCAACCTCAAAGATAAGATCAATGCGTCGTCTATCGCAACAACTCTTTTGCCTACTCTGTGCAGTAGGAAATTTCTCCCGTGCTATCTTGACTTCCTTAGCAGTCTCCTCCAAGTACTCTACCTTATGTAAAAGGTTATGTCTAATCTCCTACCAACTCAGAGGTGTAGAATACTGCTTTCTATGCAACACTTCAAATGGGGCCATGCCTATGCTGGCATGGTAACTGTTATTGTACGTGAACTCTTCTAACGGCAAATGGTCCTTCCACGACCCTTTCCACTCCAGCACACATGCCCGAAGAAGATCTTCCAGTGTCTGAATCATCCACTCGGATTGTCCATCGGTCTGTGGATGGTAAGAAGAACTAAAGCAGAGTTGCACTTCTAAAGAACTCATGAATTCTCTCCAGTAGTGAGAGGTAAACCTTGGATCACGATCAGATACAATCTGCTTTGGCAACCCATGAAGTCTGACAATCTCCTTAATAAAGATTACTACAAGCTGCAAGGGAGTGCATGCCATACTCACATGTATGAAATGTGCCGACTTAGTGAGCCTATAAAAAACAACCAAGACGACATCATGACTACTAGTGGTCTTAGGAAGACCCGTCACAAAATCCATAGATATACCCTCCCACTTCTACTCATGAATAGGAAGGGATTGCAAAAGTCCAGGTGGCCTCTTATGCTCAGCCTTAATTTACTGACACGTCAGGCATTTTGCCACAAACTTGGCCACATCTCTTCTCATTTGCTTCAATAAAAAATTCTTTTTCAAATCCTTATACATCTTGGTGCCACCAGGATGTATCGACAAACGTGAACTATGTACCTCACGCATGATCTCTTCCCTCAATTGTGCATCTGCTGGAACACACAATCGATTCCCATTTCGTAGCACACAATCTTGATAATAAAAGCCAACTAAGGTTCCTTCAATATCCTTCTCTTTGAGTCTCTGCATACTCAGGTCTGCATGGTGCCCCTGGATGATTCGCTCAACTAATTCTGGACGTGAAGGGGATGGAACTATGACTGTTTCTCTAATATTCTGAAATGGATGCCAATCACTGAAAGCTGCAAGAAGATCCCATGCTTTAAGCTGAGGATGGGATTCACTTGAGTGAGGCCTACGACTAAGGCCATCAACGACCACATTCGCCATACCAGGATGGTAAGAGATGGTGCACTCATAATCCTTAAAAAGCTTCAACCATCTCATTTGCCTCGTATTAAGCTCCTTCTGATTAAAAAGATGCTTGAGACTTGTGAGATATGAAGATTTCGAAAGCAACACCATAAAGATAATGTCTCCACATTTTAAGGGCAAAGACAATTGTCGCCAGTTCCATATCATGAGTTGGGTAATTTTTCTCATGTGGCTTCAACTGTATAGATCCATATGCAACAACCTTACCATGTTGAATCAAAACCGCACTCAAACCCTCCTTTGATGCATCAGTGTAAACTGTGAATGCGTCTGTGCCCGATGGAGTTGTCAATATGGGAGTTGTAGTGAGCCTCTCCTTCAGTTTCTGGAAGCTATTCTCACATTCTTCTGACCAACCATATGGCATCTCCTTCTTGGTCAGCTAGGTGAGGGGAAGGGCAATCTGAGAATATCCCTTCACAAACCGTTTGTAATAACCGGCTAAGCCAAGAAAGCTTCAGACCTCAGACATATTCCTCGGTCGTTCCCAACTAAGGACTGCTTTGATTTTTGCAGGATCCACTACCACTCCTGCATCTGAGATAACGTGGCCTAAGAATGATACTTCTTGAAGCCAGAACTCACACTTACGAAACTTCGCATATAGTTTGTGCATCCGTAAGATCTCCAGCACTGTCTGTAAGTGAGTGCGATGTTTCTTTTCATCTCTAGAGTATATAATGACATCATCAATGAAAACCACAACAAAGCTATCGAGGAAAGGCTGAAACACCCAATTCATCATGTCCATGAATGCTGATGGGGCATTTGTCAAGCCAAAGGGCATCACCAAGAACTCGTAGTAACCATATCCAGTTCTGAATGCAGACTTAGGTATATCCACATCTTGAATACGTAACTGGTGATAACCAGACCGTAGATCAATCTTGGAGAAGATGGATGACCCTTTTAGTTGATCAAAGAGGCTGTCAATGCACGACAAAGGGTACTCTTTCTTGATTGTTACTTTATTCAACTGTAGATAATCTATATACATGTGCATAGATCCATCCTTCTTCTTAACAAAAAGGATTGGTGCTCCCCATGGAGATGTACTAGGGCGTATGAAACCCTTCTCCAAAAGTTCTTGTAACTGCACCTTGAGTTCCTTCAATTCAACTGGTGCCATCCAATATGGTGTCATAGATATTGATTGAGTTCCTGAAATGATGGAAATCTCAAACTCCACCTCACGAGGTGGGGGAAGCCCAGGTAAATCTGCATGAAATGCATCTGAAAAAATCTTTACTATTTCAACATCCTCGATTCCTTCCATAGGGGTTTGATTCCTAATGACATAAGCAATAAATCCTCCGCACCCTTGAGATAGCGGGCGATGAGCTTGCAATGTTGATATACAGGTTACGCCTCTCGATGAGGTGATCCCATCAAATACAAATTCTTGTAGCTCATGAATCCTGAAAATAATCTGTTTCTGGAAAAATCAAAACATGCATGGTGATTCTCGAGCCAATCCATACCGAGAATAACATCAAAATCCTCCATCTGAATGAGCAACAAGTACGCCTCAAGCATATTACCTCCAATATCAATTGGGCAATCGGGAAATACCGGGTGAACAACAAACACCTAACCCCTAGGTCCCTTAATAAGATAAGGGTCTGAAACTATGGTAGGCTCTCGGCCTAAGGTATCCGCAAAACTCCATGACACAAAGGAATGAGATGCACCCGAGTCAAAAAGAGCATGAGTTGTAAAGTTGCTTACGAAAATCCTACCTCGCACTACTGATCCTGAAGCATGTGTTTGCCCATCAGTTATGGCATTGAGTTGTCCTTCTCTTCGTGGCCCATTGGAACCTGTCGTGTGATGAATCTGTTATTCATCACTCTAAAAGTTGAAAATAGAGCTTTGTTCCCGAGTAATTAGAGGCATATTTCTACTTATATTGCATAATTAACATTCATGCATGCAAGCATAATATATGCATGTTAGCATTCATATTCGCATAAAATAAGAAGCCAATTCACTTGTAAATATTAACATGTATATTAGCTAAAAATACCCTATTTGTATATATTTTGTACTAACTCCGAATCTAATAAAATGAACTCTATTGTGTATATATTACTAACACTAATTAAAGAAAAATATCCAAAAAATACTACCTTGCAAAAGGAACCAATAAAACCCCAATCCAAGTTCGAAACTAGGAACCTTAAAATGTACATATCTCTCTCATACAGTGTCCGATTAATGTCTACTTACTTTTAAAGTAATATACATTCAGAGACCTTCGAAACAAGACCAATTTCATTAAAATCAGAGCTCGTATGCAAAATTTGGGTTTTGGGCCCCTTTTGTATATTGTACATATTGACCGTTTTACCCCTTTATTTTACATTTCATTTTCTTAATTATTAAACATAAAAAAAATTAGATTAAGTTGTAAATATTCTTATCATATTTTTTCTAGTTTTATTTTCATTTTTCTCTTATTGAAAAATGACAAAAAAATTACAAAAGATAAAATGCGGTATTTTATATCTATAAGGTACCGCCCAAAAATACAATTTGTACAGACGATTTCCTTTGATTTTCGACCCTTCACAAAAGTTCTAGATCTCGTCGAGATGAGCAACTTTCGTGTTGGCCACATTTTGATCTAACCTTTTCTGTTATTTCTTTTTTATTTTTCTTTGTATTTAACCTTGGATTTTTCTCGGAGCGACACAAGGTGGCTCCGGAAGCCACCACGTGTCACTCCATGATTTTTGGCTACTAATTAAATAAATGTCACATGTCCCCATTGAGCGCGCCAAGTGGCGTCATCTCACCCCCTATCTACCCATTCCACCCCACTCTTCCTTACCTTGGGGAGGAGGAAGCGTTGACACCTCCAACTTCTATCCCACCCCCTCCACCTTCTCCATCTCCTCTCCAACCACCTCCTCCTCCTCTTTATATTCTCCTCCACTCCTCGATTCATCCCCATCCACCACTTCATAGAGTGAGAGGAGCGAGCCCCTAAGAAGTCCATGGTGACAGCAGGTCCCTCTAGTTGAGCAATAACCTCCTCCTCCTCCGGTGAGATCCAGCGAAGTTGCACTTCGCTGTTGCGAGCTCTTGAAGCTCGCCCAGCTCAGCTCACGTCGGAGCCTTGAGCAAAGACCAACCAGAGCTAGCAGCTCTAGTACCTTTCCCAGGCGTGCCCATCCACCTATACAGGTAATCCGTCTTCTCCTTGTTCTTCTTCTCCACCTCCCGTTCTCCTTCTCTCTTCCTCCTTACTTTCTCTCTCCTAAATTACCATCTTCTATCCATCAAAACGCAAAAGCAAGAGCACTTCCACGGACAATTAACACATTGCGATCACGAATATGATTTTTTCGTTATTTTTGGAGTTAGATTTCTCAACCAATTAATCCACCATTTACTCCACGCTAAACAAATAGTCACTTCCCATGTTCCCTCCCCCACGTCTCTCTCCTTCTTCCATCGCCCGCCTCCATCACCAGGACTCCGCTCCCTCGGTCGTGATCTCCTTGCACCGCCTCCGCCTGCTCGCATCCACCACGCTGAGCTCCACCGATCGCCAGGGAAACGGCGAGAGTCTCCCGCGCACCATCGACGGGTTGTGTGCGCCACAGCCGCAGCGCCAAGGCACTCCACCTCACGCGCGCCACCCGCGCACGGCCAGCCGCCGACCGTCGTCCGCCCTCGCGGCTGGCCGTGCACGGTGCCCAGCCCACGCCAGCGACCATCTCCTTCGTGCGTCACCCCGCTCCTCCGCCCGACGCGTATCCAATCGCGCCCACGGCCGTGTCCGCTCCCCGAGCTCAGCCCCGCCGTCCGCCTCCTCCCTCGTGCCAGCGTGAAGCTCCATTGTCATCCTCCCCTGTTTCAAGCAAGCAAGCAGAGGAAGCACTAGCGGATAATAAAGACAAAGTGGACATTTGCAAAGGGGACACTTGCACCACTTTTCAAGTTCTCAAACAAAGTTTAAGTTTTAGGTAATTGCATGTAAGTCCATGTTCACATTTCAGCTCATATTTCTTTTCTCTGTATTGCATTCATACCCCTACATTTACATGTTTATTTAGTCGTCATTCTGTCATCTATTTTTAATTCCGAAAATTGCATTGTGTAGCATAACTCTTGTTCTACCATTTTAGCATTTATTTGTATTTTTCTGATTTGCAGAATATTTATGGAATTTAATTTGGTGAAAAATTGCAACATTTTGACCATTGTAATTGATTAAGTGATTTCTCATTATCTGCTTATCGAAAAATATCTGAAAAATTCATAATTGGTAGATATAAGCCTATGCTACAATATATCAGAAAATCACACCATTTGCACATATAGTTTGTCTTAGAAAAATAATTTAGTGAAAACCTTAATCGATATTTAATTAATCAATCGTGAAGTGTTTTAACGAAATTCAAGTTGATTTGGATAGCTCTAAACTAGACCTATTTGGATTAATTTTGTTTCTGAGAAATATCATAGTTTGGTAATTATTAAAATTGGTTTAGTCATTTTCACTAAAGTCTGTATTTTTTATTATCCGTGCATCAGAAAATTCTAAAAACATTAGGGTACCTTAATTTCATCCCATTTCATAATCTGGCCAAGTTTTATAATTTTTGGTATTAATTTGACTATCTTTCTGATTTAACTTGTAATTTGGCTTTATTTTACATGAGTCTTGCATAAAAAAAATCGAAAAGACTAAAAATATTCCCTCTGAAAATCGAACATTGGAAATTTGCTAAAAATCTACCTAAGGAGACAGCTGCCTCCCAGAGTTCGACCTTGGACTTCCAACCAAGTAAAAAAATTTCCACTAGAGATTAACTTGCTTTAATTAAAAGTGGTTTTTGATATGCTCTCATTATCCGACTGCAACGAACGATATAAATTAATTTCAACATTAATTTGCTCGAATTAACAAGGGTAGTGGGAGCCAGTTATCAAATGGTACCGTTGTCGGGGAGGCATGGCTTAGGTTAATTTGTAGTAAAATTCTGATTGTTTGATTTTCTATCCCCGGGTAGTCTGACTCCTGGTTTTTCTTGTGAATATTTCTCTGTCTTTTAAATTTTTGCATTTTTGTGTCGTTCTCTATCTGACCTCAACTAGTTTTTGTGCGAGGGACGTCGGAGTCGAAGATGCTTCGAGGAACCTGCATTTTAATTTGTTTGAGAGATTTGAGAGGACTTGTATTCCTCATTTTTCTTCGCATCATTTCTAGCGGTTCCCGTTTGGGTTCTCGTGTGTGTAAAGATAGTGGAACTGTGTCTCCGTGTGCTGTGGTTTGAATTGTAACTTAGGCTTGCACTAGCGGCTCCTCGAGCCACTTTTGGAATTTCTTGTGCTTGTAAATTCTTTAGGACCACACAATACACTTAAAAGACGCACTTAGACCGCAGATCTAGTCAAATCAACATGTTCTTCACTCGCTAATAGAACGGCATGTCTAGGAGCAGATTTTGCTGTCTGCATTTGCATGTAGTGTAAAGTTTTCAATTCTGTTTTGCATCCTGCATACAAGCGAAGGGATCACTGTAAGTCTTCTTAACTCAGCCAACGCATCATCATTTTTCGTGCATCAGCTTTTCTCGATTTCCCCCTCTGTTTTTCACACTTAAATTAAACGGAAATTGGGATCGGACGATAGGTGTGGTGTGTGGTTGGACTAACAAGTGATAACTTAACTTAAAACCGCAACTGCTAACATTATTGACCAAAAAATTCAATAAAATTGGAAAAACTGTTTGCGGGAGACTAATCCCCGACCTTGTTTTCAGGCTGAGTCAGGGTACTTGAGTGTGTGTGAACACCTTAAGCAGAGCCCAAATCCCTGCCTTCCATATCACGGGCCAACTGATCCTAGAAAATATCACGAGTTGAATATTTTTAGATTCACTGACTAGTACCAAGTAGCCTCCGCCTGTTCGCGGGTAGTCAGGGGTGAACCAGCGGTACTTTGCGACAAGTTGCTAGTAACCCTTTAGGGCGAAGTTCCAGCCTTGTCAGCCTCCACCTTCTTGCAGGTAGATAGGGGGATGGTCTTTGAGTCTATCAACTTAGGATAGGAGCGAAGAAAGGAAGGACCGGCGGTATCTTAGGCGACAAGTTAAACAGGGAAGACGCATCCGGCTCTGAGCCGACTTCCCTATAAGCCGTGTAAATCCTTGCTATCTTGCATGAAAAATCACACTTAAAATTAACAAGATTAATTGGGCTCAGTTTCGAGTCCTTCACTGTGTTGAGTGTAAACCCAGGGTCTTGGATTAAAGTGTAAACCCAGGGTCTTGGATTAAATTGCTTGCTTCAGGTAGGTGTAAAATCCTATCTTTACTTAGAAATCTTGATTCTTCTCGCCACTTCAAGATGAATGACTGGGGGGATATCGGCACATTATTCGCAAATCTCTCTTTGAGCCCCCCACGAAAATCATCTTCACAAGCTCAAGCGCACCTTGGACCACCCATGACCCTCTTGAGTTCTGGATGCCTCACACCCAGGGTGGTTACTCTCAGACCAACCCTCTCCACTCCTCTGAGCTTACCGAGGAAGGCCATCGTCTCGGTAAGAAACCCTTCCTTGAGTCATCCTCTAACCCAGATCATTTCCATTTCCTAGGACTAGAGGACAAGATGCCACCAAAGCGACCCCCAGAAGAGGAAAACCAAGATGATCCACTCCAGTAAGTATTGGCTCGCCTCGCCCAAGCCGAACAACAGAATGTGAATCTTATAACAAGAATGGGACAAATCATTGCGACATGAGGAATCGACCGACCAATGGTTGATGCCTATAACCCAGTAGAGAATGAAATACAAAGTTGGTTGGCACCAGTAGTTCCCGCCGAAGCATTCGAGCTCAAGCCCCACTTCCTTATCCTGCGACCAAAGTTCAACGGAAATGTCCATGAAGAACCATATGCCTTCCTCCGTGACTTCGAGCTGGTTTGCAACATACTTGGCCATCCTAGGGTTGGGCAGGATTACATTCGACTGATGGCCACCCCTTTCGCCTTAGGAGATAAGGCAGCACATTGGCTAAAGAACCTAGGGGTGATATGTACAACCTGGATGCAGTTCAAGGACTAATTCCTGAAGAAGTTCTACCCTCTCAGTAGTGAAAGATATTGAGTATCCTTAAGCGCATCACGGAAGCGTGTTGATCGCATCGTATGCAATCGGAGCAGCTAGTCGCACTAGTCGCTACATGCAGTAGAAATTAAAAAATTTTAAATCTAAAGATGTAACCACATGATCACGAGAACACTTCTCGGATCATTTCATCAAACCACAAAGTATAAGGAATACCTCTTGGAGCTGGTTGTGATCGTGAGATCCCAAAGTAGAGATCCTCCTGTCTCAAGTCCGATCCACGAAGAACGCACTTGCGGGCACGATGATGAGTCGCATCCGTCCCGCAATCCTCGATGAAGATCCAAGCAATGGATCCCCTGATTTCGTCAAACAAAATATGTCAACTTACTTTAGAGTAAGAAACTCCAAAGAAGAAGGAGATCCTCGAGTCGTCGAAGAAGAAGCCGAGAGACTCTCCTTTCTCAGCACAAGATGGACGGCCATCTTTTGGAGGAGAGAAAGAGAGAGGGCGAGAATATGAGAGAGAGAGAGAGAGTTGTAACCTTGTACAACTCTTAATGATGTACCTTGGAAGGCTACCCTAGCCCTCCTTTTATATTAGTTTAGGATCCAATGGATCTCAATCCATGGGACACATGGATCCAACGGCCATGCTTGGTCCATGTAAAATCAATGGCTATAATTATTGTTGGTTAAAACCAACAACATTTATTTATGATTAAATTAAATATGTGTTACGACATTATCAACACATCTTTAATTTAACATAAATAAGTTAGTTGAGAGATTAATCATCATAATAAAATGGAGATAATATTGCCTCATAATGGTGGCTTTATTTCTCCTTTTTATTATATTACATTATCTCTCAATTATCACAAAAATATCCACCAAATTAATTCCAAATTAATTTGTGAATATTTCAATCATGCCAGTGAAAATTATGTGAATCATATTCACATCCCAAACTAATTTGTAAATGACATTTCCAGTTAATTAACAAATGTGAATCCAGTCCACATTTAATAATTAACAAATGTTATTTACTAAATTTCTCTCTCTTGAATATATGTATATTATAAATCATATTTATAATACACAAATATTATGGATAATAATATCCACATTCTCTTGATAATTAAATCCCATTTAATTATCTTGGATAATCATTCTCACAATATGAATCATATTCATATTAAGCTTTATAATTAAATCTCATTTAATCATCAAGTTCTACTTGCTTGGATATAAATTCATCAAATGAATTATTCTAGAACCCATTCAAGAATAATGTGCTTTCTCCGCAGATACTTGGAGATAAGGACAGGGCGATTGTATTATTCCACGTATAGTGACTTATATGTTGAGATCTCATATCAATTCCAGATCTTACGGACCTCCCACAGATGCTTGATTAAATCAAGATCGCAAATCTAATCTTCTCATTGAATCTGAATCTCATTCAGACCAATGTCCAACACTTGGACTAAGATCAGATTGCTTCTCTACTGGAAGGAGTCACTAAAATCCATACCTGTTTCATCACTCCCTCGGAATGGAAGCGTCATGGATATACAATCGTCTATGATCACATCACCCTCGGTATTCCCAATACCTGTACATCCTGCATACTAGAAGACCCATGGTCAACCCGAAGATCAAGATCAATTTTATATTGTCTTCTTCAGGGTTTATCAAAAAGTTTCTTATTTGATCATTGGGATTTGGTATCGATAATATACTTTCCAAAAGCATATATCATACCTAGGTCTTGATCATATACTTTCCAAAAGTAGATATCAAACCTACAAATTCAGTCAAACTTCCAAAGCGAGATGACCGTGCACGGAATTTGATTCTTCCCAATATCTCATGAGTGAGCTCATGTCTTCCGGTTCAGTAGTGAACCTGTATGATCCCTTTGAGAGATCGTATTACTCATATGTCCTTACATGCACACCAGCGCGCCGGTGTATAGACCTTGGTTAGATCATCAACCTATTGGTCTGCCAAATGTACATACTCAGACATATAGAAATACATCTGTCTCAGGTCAGAGGATGCATGCCTATGTTGTGACAGCATTCAACATAGGACTTAGGTTATCTCGATCTCGTTAAGTCAACTTTTTGACCTAACTAATCTGACACCTCCGAATCTCTATTCCTATGCAGAGGACCTGCATCAAGAGGTCAGTCAGATATCAGCCTATGTGGGAAAGGATTGCCATCTCCTACTCAGGCTGGGGATTACATCTTAACAATCATTTGACGGTGCTTGATGAGTCCTCAATCTAACTCTTTAGATATTCATCCAAGCACCAGCCTCTATGATTCAATGATTAAATCAACAGCTGTATGATCATTAAAATAGCCATGGTACATAACCTTAATTGTACAGAGGGACCTATTATGCAAATTATTTATTCTTCATTTCAGATCAGGGAATGATATTTGCAATAACATTTATTGCATAATGGCTTGTCGTGGGCTCACATGTCCAACAATCTCCCACTAGCCCAAAGAGCCATTAATGGGCTAATCATTTAAACCCATACTCATGTGATAATCATAGGCTATTTAGAAAATAGCCAGGTAAGCTGATCAGTCACTTTGTTCCCGCGAGACTACACCAAGTCCTTTTACGGCACTTGCATATCCGAAGTAACAGTGCTCGCATCCAATGCGAATGTTGCATCTAATGCAACCAATACTCAATCTAGTCAAAGCAGTTGTAGTGTCCTTGACACTATTTCTCAATAACTATTATAACCAATATTTCCATAATCCTTATCAGAATACCCTTATTTTGGGAGATCTCTATCTCTTAAGGTATTCACAGTTAAGACCTTTTAGATCTCTATCTATAATGTCTTAAGCTTTTGAAGATATGACTTTGAGATCACTATCTCAAAAAAAATCTTGTAATCTATGAAGATTTTGTTATTACTGCAATCAAGTGTTTTCTCTCTCCATAGTAGGATTAGCAACACTTTACTACTTCCACTGCATGGCAGATATCTGGCTTTTGTACACATATATCATACACTAAGCTTCTCGTAACTGATGCACAAGTGCTAGCAGTTCTAGAATTCACTTCCTCAACTCTTTGAGGTGCTATCCCTTTAGATAGGTCAGTACCAAATCTTAAGGGAAGGAAGCCTTTCTTGGAATTTCCAGAAGATGGAATATGTCCAAGGTGTACTATAAATGTTACAGTCCCAACACCCTCTTTGCTTCTGAACAACTTCAGAACTTAAGATCTAAGAGGTATTCTTGAGATCATATCTCAAGGTATGGAATAGCCAGACCATAAAACACATATTATCATCCTTATATCATTCCAGAATATTAGGATGTTATCTACATTTAGCACAATGAACACAATGGCACTCCCACTAAGCTTCACATGGTACATCAAGATTCTATCTGAAATCATAACATTTATAATTTCAGCAAATCTTATGTTCAAACTACAAGAAGCTTATTTGAGTCCACAGATGGATTTCTTTAGCTTTCACACCTTACTTTCCCCAACCATGAAGCCCTGGGGCTACTTCATGTGAATATCCTCAGAGAGATATTCTTTATAGGAATGCAATCTTAAATTACATCCTGACGATGCAATAGTCAAGTTGTGTAGCTAAGGTTAGCAATATTCTGATGATTTTAAGCATGGTTTCCGAAGAGCAAGTCTCATTACAAGCAATGTCTTCTCTTCCGGTGTGTAGCTCATGGCTACGAACCAAGCTTTGAAGGTCGCTACCTTCTCATCAGATTCCCTCTTCTCTTGAAGATCCATTTACACCTTAATGGGTCTAGCCCTTATAGGTAGATCCTAGAGGGTCCATATATAACACTTTGTATATGAAGTCTGCTTTAGACTTTATTGCTAATATCCATCTTTCCATGTCATGATCTTCAGGAGCTTCATCACATGAATTCCGATCATTATCAGACTTAATCGACACATGGAATACATCCTTAACCTCATTTGAAGAGGTATTAGTGTTTCATCTTTAATTGTCCTTTTAGTTCCCGATTTCAGGAGCCTTATTATCTTCTCAAGACTAATTGAGTTCCTTCATTTCATTTTCATCTTGATTCTCAAGAGTCTCAATCCTCCAAGAATCACATTCTCATAGATTAGATCTTTTAAGAATCTCAAGGTCATAAAGTAGGTATCCAATACCATCCTTTATTTTCCTAATGAAGTAGCACTCTTAAGTTCTAGATTCTAGCTTACATGTATAGAACCTTATTAAGGATATATATTGTAGTCTCTACTACACATATATACCTGGAAACTAAGAGGAAATTATGCTAAAAATTCATCACTGATGAAATCATGTCACACATGATCCAATTGTATCTCCCCACAACTCTATTGAGTTCAGGTTTATCAGGAGGAGTGAGATAAAAATGATATTCGTATCTTCATAAGGTATTCTTTGAATTTTATCTAATAGGTACAAGCTACCTAGGTTAGATCAAATTCATTTCATCTTTCTTCAAACTTTGGTTCTAAACCAAAATTGTGAAATCTTTGAACATTTCAATGGTTCTCAGGTGAAGAGAAGAAATCTCATATCATACATAATCATCAATAGATATCACATATCCATAATGTTTACTATGATATAGATGATCTACATACATCAATATGTATGAGATCTTGAATACCTCGACATCTATTACCATTCCCAGAGAAGGGTGTATTGGACATTTTACTTTGAATACAGTTATGTAAGATTTGAAATTTTAGACATTCTAAAGTTTCATATCTTACTAGTCTATTGATCAAATCAACAGACAAATGTCCAAGGCTTAATGCCAGATCATTGTCAAATGATATTCATCCTCCTGTTGATCTTATAAGGTTTGATTTTCAGTATTAGAAATCTTAATGAACCATTCATTAATTTTCTAATTTCGTGGAGTCCACTAGATGTTAGATTACTATCTGAAATATTTCCATCATAACTCTTTATGATAGTTCTATCTCAGAATTCATGTTTATTTCCAATATTTAGAAACAAACAATGAGTGTACTCTAATATCTAGGTCATAGAGACATTCTCCAAGACTAAGGGCTCTCCCATTGAAAATATGAAGTCTGTCTATCCAACAGAGATTGCTGCAACAATTACATCAATATCCATGTAGATCACTATTAAACCTTAAGATCAAATTTTTAATCTTCTAATATATATATGCAACCAATTGCAAATATCATTAGAAGATTGGGATACAATTGTCAGACTTTATCTTATGAAATAAGAAAGTCAGAGTCAATGATTATATGTAGATTATTCTGATGCTCTATCTGAGTCCTTCACTAAGGATTTTAGACAGACTTGATAGTCATACTATCAACACATCAACTTATTGCAGTATTTCCATTCATCCAACTCTTTGGATGTCATATGGAAGTCACAGAAGTAGGTCAACTCTTTGACTTTCCTTCATACATGGGTCCAACCCATGCTTCCACTGTGCTCTCTTCATCTATAAACAACCATTGTTCAAGACAAATAATCTCTTTTGTTGAATTCCAAAGATTTCAATACAAGAGCATTTCAACATTTGTACATGCTTCATTAAATTCATTCAAAATGATTATTCTGAAGCTTCATGAATGACTTCAGTATAGATAGTAGAATGATGACACTCATCATATATACATACATCTTAACTCTTAGAGACTTAGGTTCAGGTAGGTATTCAAACATTTTTGAATACATCATCTCTTTCGAGCTACCATTCCACATAATGCAGAGAACCATGTCATTCATGATTAAATGTCTAGAGCACATATGTATGCCAAAATATCTTCTTTTATTTTATAAAGATTATTCGACAATTACAATCACCATCGACATGTCACTTCCAAAGTACACTCGATGAAAGATCAAGACTATAGAGACGTACGGACCCTAAGGTGATGTCTTATTGTCCTATTTAATTGTCATTCCTCATTATGTTGAGGAAACTTGCACATTGCAACCACATACATTATGTGTCCAATAGCAAGTACAATATCTGGATCATGAGTCCAATCCATGATATTTTACTGGTTATCATTGAGTATAACATTGAGTGGGTTAAATGAAGGATTATCTGAAATAAGAAATTTGCATATGTGTATATAAATTTTATATACATGTTTTGCTTTGATTTAGGAATTTTTATATCAAAGTTGTCTTGCCTCGTCAACACTGAAAGTTCATTCCCTTAATCACTTTTAATGTAAGAGATATTCATACCATTATATCTCTAGCAAGATCTGGGATCTCCTTTCCTATCTTTGTCGCATCCCAATAATATGAGAACTTATGACTCCGATAAAAAGAAGCGGGAACTCATTCCGCCTTGCAAGTCCAACTTGCATTCCCAATTCGATCTTTAACACCCGGGCCCACCACCCCTAAGATGATGTTGACCCGTTGCTAATTGAACCAACCGTCAACAGGATTAGAACTCGCTATGCGCAATCCAATATTGCCCCAATAATATGAGGACTCGATATTGGGGTCACTACGCATACGGCCTTACTCTTTCGAGAAGCAAAGAGCCCGATCCAGATGCGCTTGCATACAGGAGCTGTCACTTCAGACATGCGTCTCCTACATACAATCCCTAGCGACGGAACCCTTCGCCTTGACGGGAGACTATGGATTTCACTTATGTGATCCTCCACCTCATATTAAAATTTTATAATTGATTATCGTGAATCATATTCACGTAATTAATTATTCCAAGGGAAATACACATCTATTCATAATAGAGTGTTAATTGGATATAATTAATTTAATCATATTAAATTAATCATTAATCCAATCATCAATCAACAAACTTGATTATTACTTGAATTGTAGGTATAATCTCAAAGTACGTATTATTCGATTTTTAATTAGAAAAATACACATTGACTTTCTCCGGTATTATCCAATCCCTACCCGTTGTCATGGCCAGTACCGATGAGAGTGAGTCGGACCACATACGTTGCAACCCGCGACCCCAATGCTCTCCGACTAGGCACCATATCCACCTCAGGAAAGGATAATACCATATAGATCATCATGTACTTTGAGATGCTCATCGGTTTTTCAACCGAAATTATACCATATAATATACATCAAAACAATTTTGATTATATTATAAGGAGATTTGCTAAACAAATCCCCAATCCTATTTAAGTAAGAGGGTTTTTAATGTAAATGTTGTCCTACAACTATTGTAGGATAAACTATGGTTTTTCATGAAAGCAATGTTTGTTGATGAACCAATGATAAAGATCAATTATCTCATCATTGTGATTTGGACAAATGTCATTCAATGAAATAATTATCTCTTTAAATATTTCACAAATATTTATCACTAATTATTCCAAAAAACTAACCATTAATTTTCATCATGATATTCGAATGACTCATCACATGGTTCAAGATCAAAGAATGTCAATTTCCAGCCGTGACCCCCAATCACTAAAATTAACTTATCTTGATCATTTTAAATCCAAAAAATACAAACTCAGTTTCCAAATATTGTCTATTTGATTTATTAAAGAATACAAGTGATAATTCACGCATTTCGAGGAGGATTAAAACCGTAATTATCTCATTAATCACGTTTAAATCCGCAGTTCCCGCAACAGTGAATATAGTCATATTCAAAAAGCCATATCTTGAGCAAATGAAGTCCGGATTTCACAAACTCAAATCCTATGGTTTCCTTAATTAATGCAGAACAAAATCCAATGGAAAATTTCGTGTTTAAACATTTTAAACAATATAGAAAAATTCAATTAGACAGAGGTGCGAAAATTGAAATGCAGTAAAAATTTCGCAACCCTTTCAAGAACCAAATCGTCTAAGCTCTATGGATCATATCCAAAACCTTATTCAACCTGGCTCTGATACCATTTGAAGGATATTGAGTATCCTTAAGCGCATCACGGAAGCGTGTTGATCGCATCGTATGCAATCGGAGCAACTAGTCGCACTAGTCGCTAGATGTGGCAAAAATTAAAAAATTTTAAATCTAAAGATGAAACCACATGATCACGAGAACACTTCTCGGATCGTTTCATCAAACCATAAAGTATAAGGAATACCTCTTGGAGCGTGGTTGTGATCACGAGATCCCAAAGTAGAGATCCTCCTATCTCAAGTCCGATCCACGAAGAACGCACTTGCGGGCACGATGAAGAGTTGCGTCCGTCCCACAATCCTCGATGAAGATCCAAGCAATGGATCCCCTGATTTCGTCAAACGAAATACGTCATATTCCTTTAGAGTAAGAAACTCCAAAGAAGAAGGAGATCCTCGAGTCGTCGAAGAAGAAGCTTAGAGTCTCTCCTTTCTCAACACAAGATGGACGGCCATCTTTTGGAGGAGAGAAAGAGAGAGGGCGAGAATATGAGAGAGATAGAGAGTTGTAACCTTGTACAACTCTTAATGATGTACCTTGGAAGGCTACCCTAGCCCTCCTTTTATATTAGTTTAGGATCCCATGGATCTCAATCCATGGGACACATGGACCCAACAGCCAGGCTTGGTCCATGTAAAATCAATGGTTATAATTATTGTTGGTTAAATCCAACAACATTTATTTATGATTAAATTAAATATGTGTTGCAACATTATCAACACATTTTTAATTTAAGATAAAAAGTTAGTTGAGAGATTAATCATCATAATAAAATGGAGAAAATATTGCCTCATAAAGGTGGCTTTATTTCTCCTTTTTATTATATTACATTATCTCTCAATTATCACAAAAATATCCACCAAATTAATTCCAAATTAATTTGTGAATATTTCAATCATGCCATTGAAAATTATGTGAATCATATTCACATCCCAATCTAATTTGTAAATGACATTTCCAGTTAATTAACAAATGTGAATCCAATCCACATTTAATTATTAACAAATGTTATTTACTAAATTTCTCTCTCGTGAATATATGTATATTATAAATCATATTTATAATACACAAATATTATGGATAATAATATCCACATTCTCTTGATAATTAAATCTCGTTTAATTATCTTGGATAATCATTCTCACAATATGAATCATATTCATGTTAAGCTTGATAATTAAATCTCATTTAATCATCAAGTTTTACTTGCTTGGATATAAATATATCAAATGAATTATTCTCAAACCCTTTCAAGAATAATGTGCTTTCTCCGCAGATACTTGGAGATAAGGACAAGGCGATTGTATTATTCCACGTATAGTGACCCATGGTCAACCCGAAGATCGAGATCAATTTTATACTGTCTTCTTCAGGGCTTATCAATAAGTTTCTTATTTGATCACTGGGATTTGGTATCGATCACATACTTTCCAAAAGCATATATCATACCTAGGTCTTGATCCTATACTTTCCAAAAGTATATATCAAACCGACAAATTCAGTCAAGCTTCCAAAGCGAGACGACCGTGCACGGAATTTGATTTTTCCCAATATCTCATGAGTGAGCTCATGTCTTCCGATTCAATAGTGAACCTGTATGATCCTTTGAGAGATCGTATTACTCATATGTCCTTACATGCACACCAGCGCGCCGGTGTATAGACCCTGGTTAGGTCATCAACCTATTGGTCTGCCAAATGTACATACTCAGACATATAGCAATACATCTGTCTCAGGTCAGAGGATGCGTGCCTATGTTGTGACAGCATTCAACATAGGACTTGTTAACTCGATCTCGTTAAGTCAAGTCTTTGACCTAACTAATCTGACACCTTCGAATCTCTATTCCTATGCAGAGGACCTGCATCAAGAGGTCAGTCAGACCTATGAGAGAAAGGATTGCCATCTCCTACTCAAGCTGGAGATTACATCTTAACAATCATTTGACGGTGCTTGATGAGTCCTCAATCTAACTCTTTAGATATTCGTCCAAGCACTAGCCTCTATGACTCAATGATTGAATCAACAGTTGTATGATCATTAAAATTTCCACAGTACATAACCCTAATTGTACAGAGGGACCTATTATGCAAATTATTTATTTTTCATTTTAGATCAGGGAATAATATTCGCAATAATATTTATTGCATAATGGCTCGTCGTGGGCTCACATGTCCAACAAGTAGGACTAACCAGATGAGAACAAAGATCGCTAGTTTCTCCCAGGGACCCAGTGAACCATTCCATCATGCCTGGGATAGGTTTAATGACCTAGTCCAGAAATGTCCCTGCCACGGCATTTCTAAGGCGATCTTAGTCCAGACCTTGTTCTGTGGTCTAACCCCGGAGAAGCAGGGGTTAGTAAGTGCCGCTTGTGGAGGAAGCTATCTTAATAAAAATGAGAATGTTGTATGGAAGATACTGGAGCAGATGGTGAAAACCGTCAGGTCACAGGCCACCATGGGCTATCAGTTGTCTCCCTCAATCTTGTCTAATGAGACAACCCGGAGGATTGTAGCTGATCTGACAGAGGACCTCATTCCCAGCATGGGGATGGTTGCTGATAAGTTAACCATGGTCGAGCAGATCCACAAGTGGGTCACTAACCTTGAGTCTCTCTCACTTCTACCGAAGCAAGTGGAGGAACTTTCCGAGAAGGTAGCTAAGATAAAGCTACCTGCCCCTTCTGCACCACATGTACCTGTACATCGAGTCCATCTTGTACAGGAACAGGCACCGAGGCCTCAGAGTGGCTGGGATCAGACTTACACCCAGTAGGATCAGCATGCACCCCCACAAGTGGAGACCGGATACGAGGAGCCATTGCAGGTATTCGAGACCAACAGGCTGTGGTACAGCCGTGACCCCGTCGACAGACAGTCGGGGATGGGAAATGGTCAGCATCACCGACCTTCCCCAGCTTACCAAGAAACCAGCTCCGTCCCCGCACTGCGCTTTGTTTAGTCTAAGCCCGAACAAGGGTACCAGCCTCAGCAGCACCAGCAGCAGCAACGTGCATTCCAGCAGGGTCCATCCCATTAGCATCAGCAGTATCGACATGGCCAGTAGGGCCAGTAAAGAACCTCATTCGCAAGTCAGCATCAACAAGTCCAGCCCACCGAATTTGAGACCCACACCTTGGCGATCCAGACCCTGTCTGACAGGGTCCAACAGATCCAAAATGAATATCTGGATATGAGAACTGATCTGAATCGTGTTTCTCGTACCTAGGATCAACAAATGGCACCAAAGACCCCAATTCTTGCCTAGGTTTAGGCCAATCCGAACAGCCTAAATCAATGCCAGAACCGGCCTCGTGATCAGGTATACCTTTCAGATAAGTCTTTATCTGAACAAGAGATCCTTTCGTATGATAATGTAAATCATATGTCCCTCAGGAGTGGAAGGACCGTGATCATACCTGATCGGGCATGGACATGAAGGAAGGAGTCGCCAAGTTTCTACCTGAGGAGAACTTGGAGGAAAAAGAGGAGCAGCACCACCATCACCACCACCGGAGAAGAAGATGACTTCTGTGTCCTCGAAGCAGCAAACCCGCATCAGTAGTGAGTCCGACGAAACTGATGAAGAGCATGCACCTCCATATGAGGAGGACCGTCCAGAAGAAGCGGAAGATGCATCACCGGTTTCGCCACAGCATGTTTCCTTTAGTCCTAGTCAGAGTCCAAATCTGTTTAAGAGTCCGAGTCGTGTACAGAACTCGGTTCCAGCTTTCAATGAAAACATTTCAGTTTCAGAACATGAGCTAGAGTCAATAATCCCTTTCCCCTGAGCTTTTACGGGTGGAAAGAAGAATTTCAAAAAAATCCAAAAAGATGACCCTGAGATGTCAGAGTTCTGCAACAAATATATCAAGGTCGCAATCCCCTTTGACAAGTATGTGGAAATGACTCCTGCATTTCAAAAATACCTTAAGGTGAGATGCACACCTACTAGGGTTAGCAGGAAGACCAAAAGCCGTGTTAAGAAACACGTTCTGTCAATAGCCACTACTTGTGCAATAAAAAACTCGTTTCCAAGAAAACGAAGAGACATGGGTGCACATTATGTGGTGAATCATGTCGATGTCATTGCGTTTGCACGCACTCTCCTAGACAACAAATCCTCAATTAATTTAATGCCTACATCCCTTTATGTGCGGCTTAATCTCGGACCTCTTAGGAAATCTAGAGCCCTCCTGCAGTTTGCTGATAAATCAACCAAGAGGTTCCAAGGAGAATTGAGGAATGTTGTAATCAAAGTCGAGGGTCAAGAATACATGGTGTACTTCACTATCCTCGATATGGAAACCCCTCGTAATTGGAGAGATTCCCAGATCATCTTAGGCAGACACTTCCTCAGGACGGCGGGGGCCTTGTTTGATTATAAGATCGGGAAGATTCAGTTCCAAACTCCAGGCGGAGATGAGGAACTAAAGATGAAGCAAACCAGATGGCAGAGACCGGATTCCGAGTCCAGCACCGAGTACTCTTCGTCCAAAGCAGATCGCGACCATGTATACACAGTTGGGCCATGGAGACAGAACCCAGCCAGCATCGATGAGTCCCTCCCCTCCGGAGATGATCCATTGCATGAGTCAGTTTGTGAGATCCTCAGAGACGAGTACAACTCCGAACCTGCATCCCCCTATCTTCGATGACTTAGAAGCCTGGTTGCGCTTGTCAGTCCTTCCCTCTTTAGGACAACCAGAAGATGAAGATGACGAGTCGGACGAGGCTTTCGCCGATTGCATGGAGACCATTGACGATCCGACTCTCGAGCCAAACAATTTGGTGGCAGCAGTAACAGAGAAAGATCCAGCCACTTCCAACACTGAGCCAGATTCGTTTGAGCCAGACTTTCTAGATGATCACACCTTACTGAGCTCAAACATTTACCCACAACTCTGAAATATGCCTTCCTGGCGGGTCAAGAGAAGAAATATCCGGTCATCATCACTTCGCGATTGACCGAGGAGCAGGAATCTCGCTTGCTAGAGATCCTGAAGAAAAACCGCAAGGCAATAGGGTGGAGCATTTCCGATCTCCACAGGATAAATCCCGCTCAGTGTTCGCACCATATCTATTTGGAGAATGAAGCCAAACCCTCTCGTGAATTCCAACATCGTTTGAATCCAAATTAACAAGAGGTAGTGAAGAAAGAGATATAGAAATGGTGCAACGCGGGTTTCATTTATCCCATCTCTGACTTGAAATGGGTGGCCCCGATCCATGTGGTCCTGAAAAAGTCGGGAATTCAGACGACCACCAATGAGGACGGAGAGGAGATCGTGACGCGAGTGCCCACGTCGTGGCGCGTCTGTGTGGATTATAGACGCTTGAATGCCGCGACGAAGAAGGATCATTTCCCCCTACCATTAATTGATCAGATTCTAGATTAAATAGAGGGGAAAGAATTCTTCTGTTTCTTGGATGGGTTGTCGGGCTACAATCAAGAAGCATTAGCTCCTGAGGACCAGGAGAAGACCACATTCACATGCCCCTTTGGTACCTATGCTTTCAGGCACATGCCCTTTGGGTTATGCAATGCTCCGGATACTTTTCAAAGATGCATGATTGATGTATTCACTGAAATGGTCGGTGAATTCCTAGAAGTCTTCATGGACAACTTCTCGGTCCACGGCGATTCCTTCGATTCCTGACTTAGGAATCTAGATCGAGTCCTCAAACGATATTGTGAGGTTAATATGGTGCTCTCCTAGGAGAAAATTCACTTCATGGTGACGGAGGGCATTGTGTTGGGGCACGTCATCTCCAAGAGAGGAATGGAGGTTGACCCTGCCAAGGTGGATGTGATCAGACGACTCCAGCCACCAACCAACATCAAGCAGTTGCGGTCGTTCCTCGGGCATGTCGGATTTTATCGGAGATTCATCAAGGATTTTTCTAAGATTGCCCGACCGCTAACTGAGCTTTTAGGCAAAGACATGGAGTTTGTTGTTTATAACAAATGTCTTGAGGCCTTTAAGCTATTGTAAAGAATGATCATGGATGCACCTATCCTACAAGCCCCAGATTGGTCTCTACCATTTGAGATCATGACGGACGCATCAGATTTTATTATTGGGGTTGTGTTAGGACAGAGGAGAGAAGGCATCCCGTTTGCAATCCACTATGCAAGCAAAGTGCTTGATACCGCTCAGCGTAACTACACAGTTACGGAAAAGGAGATGCTTGCGATAGTGTTTGCCTTGGACAAGTTCGGATCTCACTTAATTGGATACAAGGTAATTGTGTTCACTGACCACACAGATCTACGGTATTTGATGGAGAAGAAGGATGCGAAGGCGCGTCTTCTTCGGTGGATTTTACTTATCCAGGAATTTGATTTGGATATTCGTGATAAACCTAGAAAGAAGAATGTAGTAGCCGATCATCTCTCTCGTCTCGAAGATCTTAATACTTCCGAGGATTCACCAATTCGAGACCCCTTCCCTGACGAGTTGATTTTTGTTGTTGACTCACTCCCATAGTATGACAACATTGTGAATTATCTTGTCTCCAAGAAGGTTCCCGAGGTTGGCCCAAGAGCCACATTGACCGACTTAAGTCGGATGCTAGACACTACCATTGGGAGGATCCGATCCTTTTCTTTGAAGGACCGGATTGTGTTTGGAGACGGTGTATTCCTCAGGAGGAATACCAGAGTGTCCTTTCTTTATGCCACAGCTTGGAGGCAGGAGGACACCACTCCGGGAAGAGGACTGCTTGGAAGGTACTTCAGTGTGGTTCTTATTGGCCGACTCTATTTTGCGATGCCATCACCTTTGCGAAGTCGTGCCCAGTATGTCAGAGAATGGGAGGAACCATTGGTCCCAAGGATGAGATGCCAATGCAGCTTGTCATAATTTGTGATGTCTTTGACGCCTGGGGGCATCAACTTCATGGGCCCATTCCCTGTTAGCCACGTGTTTGAATACATCCTTCTTGCGGTAGATTATCCATCCAGGTGGGTGGAGGCTATCCCAACCTGAGCCAGAGATTATATCATCTCTAGGTTCGGGATTCTCAAAATGATGATATCAAATGGGGGTAGCCACTTTGTAAATCGGGAGGTGAAGAAACTCCTGAAGGACTACAGCATCGAACACCGTGTCGCTAGCCCTTACCACCCACAAACAAATGGTATGGCTGAGGTGTCCAATCGGGAGGTGAAGACTATCTTGCAAAATCTTGTCCGCTCAGACAGGAAGGACTGGTCTCAGATATTGGATCAGGTCCTATGGGCGTACAGGACAGCTTACAAGACACGGCTAGGAACCTCCCCATTCCGAATGGTATTCAGAAAGCCGTGCCATTTGCCCGCGGAATTAGTGCATAAATCAAAATGGGCAATTAAGAAGGTCAACTGGAACACACACCTTGGTCAGAAGCAGAGAGAAATGTATCTGAATGAGCTTGTGGAAGTCAAAAACCGCGCATATGACAACAGTTTGGTGTACAAGACAAGGTGAAGCGTTGGCATGATAGATATATCAGACGAAAGACCTTTGTTCCTGGACAAAAGGTATGGTTGTTTAATGCAAGGCTGAAGACCTTCCAAGGCAAGTTGAAATCCAAGTGGACGGGCCCATTCATTGTCCAAGCGGTGCATGATAGCGGATGTGTTGAGATTTCAGATCTCACAGATGATGCACCGACATCCCTTGTGAATGGAAAACTGTTGAAACACTTCATCGAATCAAATGAGCAGTTAGTCCATGTTGAGGAGATTGTGTTTATGTGCAAGATAGGTTCAGCAGATACACCTCGAGCCCCGTAGGAGACCTTGCAGAAGTGAGCTCCAGCCATCAGCAGCATCTTGAAAGATTCAGACCGACTCACTTGTATATACCATCATTCATGTACATTCTGTCATTTCTCCTCCCACGACTCTGGTAACTCATCCCAGCTTTATCTATCTCTATCTTGGACTATACTTAGGATGACCAGATCCTAAGTATAGGGGGGATGAGCCACCCGAGTATGTTCTCTGTAAATCCTCCAGATCACATCGGTTCTCATACTCACTCCTTTCCTATACTTAGGATGACCAGAGCCTATGTATAGGGGGGACCGATGCCCGCCTTGTATATATTCAGCCCTTTCACCTCTTGCCCTCATCCGCCCCATTTTTGATCTTTATCTACACTTAGGCTGCCAGAGCCTAAGTATAGGGGGGCAGAGCGACTTCTATACTTTTTGTAATTTTAGCTCTCCTACGCTTAGCCCGAGCTATGTCTTTTTAGTCGCTTTTCGTGCTCTGAGGACATAGCACACGCTAAGTATAGGGGGTGTGTATATATTACATATATACTTTACCCATAGCTCATACTTTCACGTATTTTCGTGTACTTTTGTATATAGTATGCAATAATTACGGAGTGGGTAAAACTGAAAAAAATTGAATTTTTGTAAAATACACTTGTATAATCTGTATAATACTCATAAAATACTTGTATTATAGGAGGTATACCAGAGTGTCAAAAAAAAGAATGTGTTGAAAATAAAGGCTTCTTATTTACTCTTGCACATCATCTCTGCATCTGAAAAGAAAAAGAGTTTTGCATTTCAGTCATGTACATAACATATCATCTACCCCTCATCTGCATATCTTGCATATGCAAGGTGAAAAGCTAGTGGAATCTGAACCAAGTTATGAGTAGATGTTGAGGATGGACTTGATTTGACCTTAATCCACCTAATTTCAGAGGAACCTTATAGGAACTGGAGTTAAGATTACTCAGGTCAAGTGACTTAATTCTTTGAGTCCACAGGTCTATGTTCACAGTGACCTAACTTGGACGAGCACAATGCACGTAGCTCTTCATTGATGAGGTGGTGAGGAGGTAGAATCCTTTAGCTTGGAGTAGCACAAGGGTGGAAACATCCGTCCTCCTCTAGGGAGGGTAGTGCATCTCAACCTAGTCTGGTGGTGTTGAAGTCCGAGGACAGGATGTTGTGGGTTGCAATAATGGTTCAAAAGAGGGATAGTCTACTGGCTCAAGAGGAAAACTCCTGATGTACTTGCTGCACCTTGTATATAGTTTCAAAGAAAAAAAAGAAAAAAAAGGAAAATGCAAGAACTCCAAAAAGGAAAAAGTAGACATGCCAAAAAAATGCCTTTCGGAGTATGTATATTAGCAAGAAGTCTGCAGCTGGATGACTTGACTACACAAGTCAGGCATCCCGGGATAGGTAGCTACACTGGCTACCGTCCATTCTTTTCTCCACCCCCTCCTCTTGAGCTGGTCGCACTTGAACATAGAAGGGAATACCCCGCTCCTAGAGGAAAGAGTTACTGGATCGGGTTATTTGAGATACCTTGTTAGAGGAGGCTGTTTCTGAGCCATTTCTGATGTGGAGAGTTACATTTCACTTACATAATACAAGTAAGAATCACAGTCATCAGAAATTTGCATTTGAGGATTCGTTCTGACCTGACTATAGAGGCGTCTTAAATAGAAGACTTGTGGAACTTAAAGTTAGTTAGGTCTTAAGTTCAGGTCCCAATGAGGTTCCGCCACATAATTAATCCAAAGTTCGAGTCAAGCTCCATTTTCAACTTTTGTTTATGACCATGGTATGGAACCCAAAATCATTTCACTCTTGCATTTCAATTTAGTTGCTCGGGGATAAGTAAGGTTTAAGTATAGGGGGTTCATGAATCTGTGATTCATCACTCTAAAAATTGGAAATAGAGCTTTGTTCCCGAGTAATTAGAGGCATATTTCTACTTATATTGCATAATTAACATTCATGCATGCAAGCATAATATCTGCATGTTAGCATTCATATTCCATAAAATAAGAAGCCAATTCACTTGTAAATATTAACATGTATATTAGCTAAAAATAACCTATTTGTATATATTTTATACTAACTTTGAATCTAATAAAACAAACTCTATTGTGTATATATTACTAACACTAATTAAAGAAAAATATCCAAAAAATACTATCTTGCAAAATGGACCAATAAAACCCCAATCCAAGTTTGAAACTAGGGACCTTAAAATGCCATATCTCTCTCATACAGAGTCCGATTAAGGTCTACTCACTTTTAAAGTAATATACATTCAGAGACCTTCGAAACAAGACCCATTTCATTAAAATCGGAGCTCGTATGCGAAATTTGGGTTTTGGGCCCCTTTTGTATATTCTACAAATTGGCCGTTTTACCCCGGTAATTTATATTTCATTTTCTCAATTATTAAAATTCTAAAAAAATTAGATTAAGTTGTAAGTATTCTTATCATATTTTTTCTAGTTTTATTCTGATTTTTCTCTTATCGAAAATGACAAAAAAATTACAAAAAGATAAAATGTGGTATTATATATATATAAGGTACCGCCCAAAAATACAACTTGTACAGGCGATTTCCTTTGATTTTTGACCCTTCACGAAAGTTCCAGATCTCGTCGAGACGAGCAACTTTTGTGTTGGCCACGTTTTGATCTAACCTTTTCTGTTATTTCTTTTTGATTTTTCTTTGTATTTAACCTTGGCTTTTTCTGGGAGCGACACATGGTGGCTCCGGAAGCTGCCACGTGTCGCCCCATGATTTTTGGCAACTAATTAAATAAATACCACAGGTCTCAATCCGAACGCGCCAAGTAGCATCATCTCACCCCCTATCTACCCATTCCACCCCACTCTTCCTTGCCTTGGGGAGGAGGAAGCCTCGACACCTCCAACTTCTATCCCACCCCCTCCACCTTCTCCATCTCCTCTCCAAGCACCTCCTCCTCCTCTTTATATTCTCCTCCACTCCTCCATTCATCGCCATCCGCCACTTCGTAGAGTGAGAGGAGCGAGTCCCTAAGAAGTCCCTGGTGACAGCAGGTCCCTCTAGTTGAGCAATAACCACCTCCTCCTCCTCCGGCGAGATCCAGCGAAGGTGCACTTCCCTGTTGCGAGCTCTTGAAGCACGCCCAGATCGGCTCACACCGGAACCTTGAGCAAAGACCAACCAGAGCTAGCAGCTCTAGTACCTTTCCCAGGCATGCCCATCCACCTCCAGAGGTAATCCGTCTTCTCCTTGTTCTTCTCCACCTTCCGTTCTCCTTCTCTCTTCCTCCTTACTTTCTCTCTCCTAAATTACCATCTTCTATCCATCAAAACGCAGAAGCAAGAGCACTTCCACGGACAATTAACACATTGCGATCACGAATATGATTTTTTCGTGATTTTTGGAGTTAGATTTCTCAACCAATTAATCCATCATTTACTCCACGCTAAACAAATAGTCACTTCCCCTGTTCCCTCCCCCACATCTCTCTCCCTCTCCTTCTTCCATCGCTCGCCTTCACCGTCACCAGGACCCTGCTCCCTCGGTCGTGATCTCCTTGCACCGCCTCTGCCTGCTCACATCCATCACGCCGAGCTCCACCGATCACCAGGGAAACGACGAGAGTCTCCCGTGCACCATCGACGGGCTGTGTGTGCCACAGCCGCAGCGCCAAGGCACTCCACCTCACGCGCGCCACCCACGCACGGCTAGCCACCGACCGCTGTCTGCCCCCGCGCCTGGCCGTGCACGGTGCACTCCACCGCTCTTGGAAGCGACGCGCCCAGCCCACGCCAGCGACCATCTCCTCCGCGCGTCACCCCGCTCCTCTGCCCGACGCGTGTCCAGTCGCGCCCACAGCCGTGTCCGCTCCCCGAGCTCAGCCCCGCCGTCCGCCTCCTCCCTCGTGCCAGCGTGAAGCACCATTGTCATCCTCCCCCGTTTCAAGCAAGCAAGCAGAGGAAGCACTAGCGGATAATAAAGACAAAGTGGACATTTGCAAAGGGGACACTTGCACCACTTTTCAAGTTCTCAAACAAGTTTAAGTTTTAGGTAATTGCATGTAAGTCCATGTTCTCATTTCAGCTCATATTTCTTTTCTCTATATTGCATTCATACCCCTGCATTTATATGTTTATTTAGTCGTCATTCTGTCATCCATTTTTAATTCTAAAAATTGCATTGTGTAGCATAACTCTTGTTCTACCATTTTAGCATTTATTTGTTATTTTCTGATTTGCAGAATATTTATGGAATTTAATTTGGTGAAAAATTGCAACATTTTGACCATTGTGATTGATTAAGTGATTTCTCATTATCTGCTTATCAAAAAATCTCTGAAAAAATCACAATTGGTAGATATAAGCCTATGCTACAATATATCAGAAAATCACACCATTTGCACGTATAGTTTGTCTTAGAAAAATCATTTAGTGAAAACCATAATCGATATTTAATTAATCAACTGTGAAGTGTTTTAACGAAATTCAAGTTGATTTGGATAGCTCTTAACTAGACCTATTTGGATTAATTTTGTTTCTGAGAAATATCATAGTTTGGTAATTATTAAAATTGCTTTAGTCATTTTCACTAAAGTCTGCATTTTTTTATCCGTGCATCAGAAAATTCTAAAAAAATTAGGGTAGCTTAGTTTCATCCCATTTCATAATCTAGCCAAGTTTCATAAATTTTGGAATTAATTTGACTATCTTTCTGATTTAACTTGTAATTTGGCCTGATTTTACATGATTCTTGCATAAAAAATCAAAAAAGATCAAAAATATTCCCTCTGAAAATCGAACATTGGAAATTTGCTAAAAATCTACCTGAGGAGACAGCTGCCTCCCTGAGTTCGACCTTGGACTTCAATCCAAGTAAAAAAAATTGCCGCTCGAGATTAACTTGATTTAATTAAAAGTGGTTGTTGATCTGCTCTCATTATCCAACTGCAACGAACGATATAAATTAATTCGAACATTAATTTACTCGAATTAACAAGGGTAGTGGGAGCCAGTTATCAAATGGCGCCGTTGCCGGGGAGGCACGGCTTAGGTTAATTTGCAGTGAAATTCTGATTGTCTGATTTTCTATCCCTGGGTAGTCTGACCCCCGGTTTTTCTGGTGAATATTTCTCTATCTTTTAAATTTTTGCATTTTTGTGTCGTTCTCTATCTGACCTCAACTTGTTTTTGTGCGAGGGACGCCAGAGTCGAAGACGCTTCAAGGAACCTGCATTTTAATTTGTTTGAGAGATTTGAGAGGACTTGTATTTCTCGTTTTTCTTCACATCATTTCTAGCGGTTCCTGTTTGGGTTCTTGCGTGTGTAAAGATAGTGGAATTGTGTCTCCGTGTGCTGTGTTGTTTGAATTGTAACTTAGGCTTGCACTAGCGGCTCCTCGAGCTACTTTAGAAATTGCTTGTGCTCGTAAATTTTTTAGTACCACACAATACACTTAAAAGACGCACTTAGACCGCAGATCTAGTCAAATCAACCTGTTCTTCACTCGCTAATAAAACTGCCTGTCTAGGAGTGGATTTTGTCATCTGCATTTGCATGTAGTGTAAAGTTTTCAATTATGTTTTGCATCCTGCATACAAGCGAAGGGATCACTGTAAGTCTTCTTAACTCAGCATACGCATCATCGTTTTTCGTGCATAAGCTTTTCTCGATTTCCCCCTCTGTTTTTCACACTTATATTAAATGAAAATTGGGACTAGACAATATGCGTGCTGTGTGGTACTAACAAGTGATAACTTAACTTAAAACCGAGACTGTTAACATTATTAACCAAAAAAATTCAATAAAATTAGAAAAACTGTTTGTTGGGAGACTAATCCCCGACCTTGTTTTCAGGATGAGTGAGGGTACTTGAGTGTGTGTGAATACCTTGAGCAAAGCCCAAATCCTCGCCTTCCATATCACGGGCCAACCGATCCTAGCAAATATCACGAGTTCAATATTTTTAGATTCACTGACTAGTACCAAGTAGCCTCCGCCTGTTAGCGGGTAGTTAGGGGTGAACGAGCGGTACTTCGCGACAAGTTGCTAGTAACCATTCGGGGTGAAGATCCAGCCTTGTCAGCCTCTGCCTGCTTGCAGGTAGATAGGGGCATGATCTTTGAGTCCATCAACTTGGGATAGGAGCGAAGAAAGGAAGGACCGGCGGTATCTTAGGCGACAGGTTAAACAGGGAAAACGCATCCGGCTCTGAGCCGACTTCCCTATAGGCCACGTAAATCCTTGCTATCTTGCTTGCAAAATCACACTTAAAATAAACAAGATTAATTAGGCTCGGTTTTGAGTCCTTCACTGTGTTGAGTGTAAACCCAGGGTTTTGGATTAAATTGCTTGCTTCAGGTACGAGTAAAATCCTATCTTTACTTAGAAATCCCAATTCTTCTCGCCACTTCAAGATGAATGACTGGGGGGATATCGACACATTATTCGCAAATCTCTCTTTGACCCCCCCACGAAAATCATCTTCACAGGCCCAAGCGCACCTTGGACCACCCAGGACTCGTGACCCTCTTGAGTTCTGGATCCCTCACACCCAGGGTGGTTACTCTCAAACCATTCCTCTCCTCTCCTCTGAGCTTACAGAGGAAGACCATCGCCTCGGTAAGAAACCCTTCCTTGAGTCATCCTCTAACCTAAATGATTTCCATTTCCCAGGAATAGAGGACAAGATGCCACCAAAGCAACCCCCAGAAGAGGAAAACCAAGATGACCCACTCCAGCAAGTATTGGCTCGCCTCGCCCAAGCCGAACAACAGAATGCGGATCTTATAGCTAGAATGGGACAAATCATTGCGGCAGGAGAAATCGACCGACCAATGGTTGATGCCTTTAACCCAGCAGAGAATGAAATACAAAGTTGGTTGGCACCAATAGTTCCCGCCGAAGCATTCGAGCTCAAGCCCCACTTCCTTAGCCTGCTATCGAAGTTCAACGGAAATGTCCATGAAGAACCATACGCCTTCCTCCGTGACTTCGAGCTGGTTTGCAACAACCTTAGCCATCCTAGGGTTGGGCAGGATTACATTCGACTGAAGGCCACCCCTTTCGCCTTAGGAGATAAGGCAGCACATTGGCTGAAGAACATAGGGGTGATATGTACAACCTGGATGCAGTTCAAGGACTTATTCCTGAAGAAGTTCTACCCTCTCAGTTGGACTAACCAGATGGGAACAAAGATCGCTAGTTTCTCCCAGGGACCCAATGAATCATTCCATGATTCCTGGGATAGGTTTAATGACCTAGTCCAGAAATGTCCCTACCACAGCATTTCGAAGGCGATCTTAGTCCAGACCTTGTTCTGTGGTCTAACCCCGGAGATGCAGGGGTTAGTAAGTGCCACCTGTGGAGGAAGCTATCTGAATAAAAATGATAATGCTGTATGGAAGATACTAGAGCAGATGGTGGAAACCGACAGGTCACAAGCCACCAGGGGCTATCAGTTGTCTCCCTCAATCTTATCTAATGAGACAACCCGGAGGACTGTAGCGGATCTGACAGAGGACCTCATTCCCAGCATGGGGATGATTGCTGATAAGTTAACCATGGCCGAGCAGATCGACTAGAGGGTCATTGACCATGAGTCTCTCTCACGTCTACCGAAGCAAGTGGGGGAACATTTTGAGAAGGTAGCTAAGATAAAACTACATGCCCTTTCTGCACCACCTGTACCTGTACATCGAGTCCATCTTGTACAGGAACAGGCACCAGGGCCTCAAAGTGGCTGGGATCAGACTTACACCCAGCAGGATCAGCATGCACCCCCACAAGCGGAGACCAGATACGAGGAGCCTCCGCAGGTGTTCGAGATCAACGGGCTGTGGTACAGTCGTGACCCCATCGGCAGACAGTCGGGGATGGGGAATGGTCAGCATCACCGACCTTCCCCAGCTTACCAAGAAACCAACTCCGTCCCCGCACCGCACTTTGTTTAGTCCAGGCCCGAACAAGGGTACCAGCCTCAGCAGCACCAGCAGCAGCAATGCGCATTCCTGCAGGGTCCATTCCATCAGCATCAACAGTATCGGCATGGCCAGCAGGGCCAGTACAGAACCTCATCCGCAAGTCAGCATCAGCATGTCCATCCCACCTAGTTGGAGTCCCTCACCATGGCGATCCAGACCCTGTCTGATAGGGTCCAACAGATATAGAATGACTATCTGGATATGAGACTCGATCTGAATCGTGTTTATCGTACCCAGGATCAACAAATGGCGCCAAACACCCCAATTCCTGGCCAGGTTCAGGCTAATCCGAACAGCCTAAATCAAGGCCAGAACCGACCTCGTGATCAGGTATACTATTCAGATAAGTCTTTATCTGAACATGAGATCCTTTTGTATAATAATGTAAATCATATGTCCCTCAGGAGCAGAAGGACCGTGATCGTTCTTGATCGGGCACGGACACCAAAGGAAGGAGCCGCCAAGTTTCTATCATAGGAGAACTTGGAGGAAGAAGAGGAGCAGCACCACAATCATCACCACCGGCAAAAGAAGAGGACTTCAGGGTCCTTGAAGCAGCTAACCCGCATCAGTAATGAGTTCGACGAAACTGATGAAGAGCCCGCACCTCCATCTGAGGAGGATCGTCCAGAAGAAGCGGAAGATGCATCATCGGTTTCGCCACAACATGTTTCCTTTAGTCCTAGTCAGAATCCGAGTCTGTTTCAGAGTCCGAGTCGTGTACAGAACTCAGTTCCAGCTTTCAATGAAAACATTTCAGTTTCAGAACATGAGTTAGAGTCAATAATCCCTTCCCCCGAGCTCTTACGGGTGGAAAGAGAAATTCAAAAAAATCGAAAAAGATGACACTGAGATGGCAGAGTTCGGCAACAAATATATCAAGGTCACAATCCCCTTTGGCAAGTACATCGAAATGACTCCTGCATTTTAAAAATACCTTAAGGTGAGATGCACACCTACAAGGGTTAGCAGGAAGAGCAAAAGTCGTGTTGAGAAACATGTTCTGTCAGTAGCCACTACTTGTGCAATAAAAAACTCGATTCCAAGAAAACGAAGAGACATGGGTGCACATTATGTGGTGACTCATGTCGATAACATTGCGTTTGCACGCACTCTCCTAGACAATGAATACTCAATTAATTTAACGCCTACAATCCTCTACAGCCCTCCTGCAGTTCGCTGATAAATCAACCAAGAGGTCCCAAGGAGAATTGAGGAATGTTGTAATAAAAGTCAAGGGTCCAAGAATACATGGTGGACTTCACTGTCCTCGATATGGAAACCCCTCGTAATTGGAGAGATTCCTAGATCAACTTAGGCAGACCCTTCCTCAGGACAGCGGGGGCCTTGTTTGATTATAAGATCGGGAAGATTCAATTCCAAACTCCAGGCGGAGATGAGGAACTAAAGATGAAGCAAACCAGATGGCAGAGATCGGATTCCGAGTCCAACACCGAGTACTCTTCGTCTGAACAGATCGCGACCATGTAGACACAGTTTAAACATGGAGACAGAACCCAGCCAGCATCGATGAGTCCCTCCCCTCCGGAGATGATCCAGTGCATGAGTCAGTTTGCGAGATCCTCAGAGATGAGTACAGCTCAGAACCTGCATCCCCCTACATCTTCGATGACTTAGAAGCCCAGCTGGGCTTGTCAGTCCTTCCCTCTTTAGGACAATCAGAAGATGTGGATGACGAGTCGGACGAGGCTTTCGATGATTGCGTGGAGACCTTTGAAGATCCGACTACAGAGCCAAACAATTTGGTGGCAGCAGTAACAGAGAAAGATCCAGCCACTTCCAACACTGAACCATATTCGATTGAGCCAGACTTTCTAGATGATCACACCTTACCTGAGCTCAAACCTTTACCTACAACTCTGAAATATGCCTTCCTTGCGGATCAAGAGAAGAAATATCCGGTCATCATCAGTTCGCGATTGACCGAGGAGCAGGAATCTCGCTTTCTAGAGATCCTGGAGAAAAACTGCAAGGCAATAGGGTGGAGCATTTCCGATCTCCACAGGATAAATCCCGCTCTGTGTTCGCACCATATCTACTTGGAGAATGAAGCCAAACCCTCTCGTGAATTCCAACGTCGTTTGAATCCAAATTTACGAGAGGTAGTGAAGAAAGAGATAGAGAAATGGTGCAACGCGGGTTTCATTTATCCCATCTCCGACTCGTAATGGGTGCCCCGATCCATGTGGTCCCGAAAAAGTCGGGAATTCAGACGACCACCAATGAGGACGGAGAGGAGATCGTGATGCGAGTGCCCAGTCGTGGCGCATCTGTGTGGATTACAGACGCTTGAATGTCGCGACGAAGAAGGATCATTTCCCCCTACCATTCATTGATCAGATTCTAGAGAGACTAGCGGGGAAAGAATTCTTCTGTTTCTTGGATGGGTTCTCGGGCTACAATCAAGTAGCCATAATTCGTGAGGACCAGGAGAAGGCCACATTCACATGCCCCTTTGGTACATATGCTTTCAGGCACATGCCCTTTGGGTTATGCAATGCTCCTGGTACTTTTCAAAGGTGCATGATTGTTGTATTCGCCGAAATGGTCGGTGATGAATCTGTGATTCATCACTCTAAAAGTTGAAAATAGAAGCTTGTTCCTGAGTAAATTGATGCATGTTTTCCTTTATAAAGAATAAATAGCATTCATACATGCATTCATAATACATGCATTTTAGCATTCACATTTTGCATTAAATAAGAAGCGAAGATCACTTGAAAAATATCCACTCATAAAAATTACCTCTCCCTTATAATATGTACACCTTAGTTAATAATATAAGGAAGAAAGCCAGAAATCTCCTTTGTAAAATATCCAATAAAGCCCAAGAATCCCTGATCCATAAAATGCCCATAGCCCCCTCATACAAACTCTGAAATAGGTCTACTCACTTTCAGATTAATACACATTAAAAGACCTTTAAAATGAGACTGATTTCATCCAATTTGGAGCTCATAAGAAAAAGTTGGGTTTTGGGGCCTCTATATATACTATGTATGTGTATATTTGTACAATTGTATTTTGTATCGTATTTGACCTCATCTCCGTCTTTGGTAAACATGAAACTTGTAGATCTCATCAAGATCTACAATTCATGTTTTGAGTTTTTCCAAATTCGGTCTCCTTCTCTCTCTACACCATTTCTCTTCTCAGCCAATCACAGCTGGCCACGTGGCACCCTCTGGTTGCGCCACCCAGCCTGCTCCTCTTGCCCTAGACGCCCCTGCTCTCAGCCGTTGGATTTCTCTTTGAATCCAATGGCCCAACCACCTCCACATATGCCCTTTTACTTCCATCGTCGGATCATTTCCCCCTTCTCATCTGAACCGCCTGTTCGCGCCTCTCTTACAGAGCACCACGTGGCGGATTATACGCCATCAGATCTCCCCTTCAGCTCTTCGATCTGCACCATCCACTAGCACTTTTATTCTAACCACCCGATTGAAGCCCTTCATTTCATCTCCACCGTTCGCTCGCGCTTCCCCCCATCGCGCCACGTGGTGGCCTCCTAACGCTCAGATCGCCTCGCCCTTGATCTAATCCTAGACGCTCCATGGCGCCTCGATCTGAGCCGTTGGATCAAGAGATCCAACGGCCGGGACTTCGTCTTCCACCTCTGGAGCCCCTCTCTCCCACGATCTCGAGCTTGCACGAGGGGCTTGTCCGTTTCCATTTTCGACCGCACTCCAGCCACCCTCGCCGACCGCCAATGCCTCCACGATCACCCCCACTCTTCCCTCATCCTCGCCAACTCCCCCTATTCCCACGACGTCCACCAAAGACGCTCTACAAACCCCACAAACCTTACCTCGTCTCCAACCCTGCTGTCACCTTCAGTCTATAAATCCTCCGCCTTCGGCCACATCCTAATCCATCCGCCTCTCCATAGAGGTACCTAGAGCTCAGAGCTTCTGTTTGGTGACAGCAATCGATTGATTCTTCGAGCGACGAAGGGTTTTCTTCTCCGGCGAGATCCACGGTGCCACCGCAGTGTTGCAGCCCTTCCTCCGCAAGACTGCTTGAGCTCGGGACCTTACCTATCCCTCGAGCAACGACCTGGAACTCCCATCCGAGCTTCAATATCTAAGTAACCTCCTCCATCTTCCTTTGATCTTCGTTTTAATTTTCCCTTTGATTTCTCCCATTTTATTCGTCGTGCACCTTCATCCTTTCGCTCCATCTTCACCCCGCCGAGCTCCGCGACGGAGCACTGACCTTCGCGATCCATTTATAGCCCTCCGACAGCACACTTGACCTTCCACCAACTCCAGCTCTGCCACCTGGACGGAACACCATCGCCAGATCACCTACACTCCGCCTTAGGCCTCGCCGTCTACCCTTCACATATCCACGCTCGATCACTGGCCGGAAGTTCACCAGAGCTCCTATCGAGCTTCGTCGACAGCAAGCTCCGACGCACCTCCTTCACGCCTGGGACCCTCAGACGGTTTGCCGCACCACCGCAAACCTTCCAAGCTACTTCAGAGGCACCATCGACCTTCATCGACACCTGGAGGGACAGGCGGAGCAGACCCCTCTTCGCCGGAGACCCGCCAACTACTCCGCAGGTGGCGGAGGACCGTTGAGGATGAAGAACAGTCATCGTTCGATCATCTTGATCGAACGGTCCCTAGCCATCCCCGTCGCCAGTCAACCGGAGCATCACAGAGCTGTAGGATCAGCCGTGATCCCACGGACAGGAGCGAGCCACGTGTCCACGACCGGAGCAGCACATCACCGTTGGATCGATCAGTGATCCAATGGTCCCTAGCCAGCCACGTCGCTCCCCTTCCTCGGTTCCCTGGCACCGTTGGATCAATCCAGATCCGACGGTCTCTGACCACGCCACGCGCCAGCCATCGACAGCTGTTGGATCGACCTTGATCCAACGGTGCCCATCGCGCCACGTAGACGGGTCCGAGCCTCTTCCCCAACCTCCGGCCGAACCTCCACGGTGCCCGAGCCTCGTCCCGAGCCACTGACGCCACCCGAGCCTAGGTCACCCCACGTGAGGTGCACGTGTGGCCGGGGTAAATTTCACTGAGGGCCCGAGAAGTTCCAGAAATTGCACTCTAGTCCCTGTGAAGCGCATCCACGTGAGGAGCACGTGAGTCAGTGGAGAATTTGCATTCCACCCCTCTGTATTATTGGTAATTGCATTAAGGTCCCTGTCAGCATATTTATTTTTAAGCAATTTTAATTTTATGTATTGCAGTTACACCCTTGTCTTTGCATGCATATTTAGGTGTCCATATTTCATTATTTTTTAATTCCAAAAATTGCATGTTGTACTGTAACTTGTCCTTTATCTTATGTGACACATGGCATAATTTTGTGATATCAGTGGAATTTTTAATTAATTAATTGGTTTATTTCTGTGGTATTTTGCCTAATTAGACCATTTAATTACTAGTTAATTCTCTGTAACTCCAAAAATTCCCAAAAAATCATAGTAGCTCTAGGATAGTTAACATAACATTGCATAAAAATTTCATCTCATTTGCACACATTTCGAGGCCTAAATAAATTAAGTGGTGATTTCCTTAATTCATTTATGATAGGTTCATTTCACATTAAAATTAAGGTTTGATAATTTTCCTAGATTTCTCATCATTAGATCTATCTAGGATAATTTCAGTTCCCCAAAATTTTGTGAATTGATATTTATTAAAATTAAATTAGTTAAAATCACCTTGCATTCATGTTTATTTCACAGTAAATTCATTTAGTGTCAGAAAATTCCAAAAAAATTAAGGTAGCTTAATTTTACCATATTTCATCATCTGGCCAATTTTCATCGTTTTTGGACTTCATTTGAACATATCTCTGATTTAACATCTAAATTGGCTTGATTTTTGCATGTATCTTACATAGAAATTAGAAAAAGACCAAAAAAATTATTCCCCAAAAATCACACACTTGGACTTTGCTAAAAATTCACCTAAGGAGACAGTTGCCTCCCTGAGTTCGACCTTGGACTTCACCAAGTAAAAAAATTGCCACTCGAAATTGACTTGATTAAATTAAAAGTGGTTTTTGATTGGCCCACTCGTTATCCGACTGCAACGAACATCATCAATTAATTTGAACATTAATTTGCTCAAATTAACAAGGGAGAGGGAGCAGTTATCAAAATGGCGTCGTTGCCGGGGAGGCACGGCTAAGGTTAATTTGCAGAAATTCTGATTGTTTGATTTTCTATCCCTGGGTAGTCTGACCCCCGGTTTTTCTTGTGAATATTTCTCTGTCTTTTAAATTTTTGCATTTTTGTGTCGTTCTCTATCTGACCTCAACTTGTTTTTGTGCGAGGGACGCCGGAGTCGAAGATGCTTCTAGGAACCCGCATTTTAATTTGTTTGAGTGATTTGAGAGAACTTGTACATTTATTTATTTCCACATTTTTTCACATCATTTCCAGCAGTTCCTGTTTGGGTTCTCGCTTGTGTAAAAATAGTGGAACCGTGTCCCCGTGTGCTGTGTGGTTTGAATTGTAACTTAGGCTTGCACTAGTGGCTCCTCGAGCCACTTTAGGAATTGCTTGTGCTCGTAATTTTTAGGACCACACATACACTTAAAAGACGCACCTAGACCGCAGATCTAGCCAAATTGAACTTGTTCTTCACTCGCTAATAGAACTGCCTATCTAGGAGCGGATTTTGTCGTCTGCATTTGCATGTAGTGTAAAAATTTCAATATTGTTCTGCATCTTGCATAAAAGCGAAAGGATCGCTATAAGTCTTCTTAACTCAACATACACATCATCGTTTTTTGTGCATCGGCTTTTCTCGATTTCTCCCTCTGTTTTTCACACTTAAATTAAATGGAAATTTGGACTGCATGATAGGCGTGTTGTGTGGTTGGACTAACAAGTGAGAACATAACTTAAAACTGGGACTGCTAACATTATTGACCAAAAAATTGATAAAATTGAAAAATTGTCTGCGGGAGACTAATCCCCGACCTTGTTTTCAGGCTGAATGAGGGTACTTGAGTGTGTGTGAACACCTTAAGACAGAGCCCAAATCCCCGCCTTCCATATAACGGGCCAACTAATCCTAGCAAATATCACGAGTTGGATATTTTCAGATTCATTGACCAGTACCAAGTAGCCTCCGCCTGTTCGCGGGTAGATAGGGGCGAACCAGCGGTACTTCACGACAAGGCCTAGCTTTGTCAGCCTCCGCCTGCTTGCAGGTAGATAGGGGCATGGTCTTCGAGTCCCCAACTCCGGATAGGAGCGAAGAAAGGGAGGACCGGTGATATCTTAGGCGATAGGTTAAACAAGGAAGACGCATCCGGCTCTTAGCCGACTTCCCTATAGGCCGTGTAACTCCTTGCTATCTTGCTTGAAAAATCACACTTAAAATTAACAAGATAAATTGGACTCAGTTTCGAGTCCTCCACTGTGTTGAGTGTGAACCCAGGGTCTTGGATTGAATTGTTTGCTTCAGGTAGGAGTCAAATCCTATCTTCACTTAGATCTCCCATTTCTTCTCGCCAAATTAAGATGAGTGACTGGGGGGATATCGACTCTTTATTCACCAATCTCTCTTTGAGCCCCCCACGAAACTCCTCTTCATCGGCCCAAGCGCACCTTGGACCACCCAGGACTCATGACCCTCTTGTGTTCTGGTTCCCTCACACCCAGGGTGGTTACCCTCAAACCAACCCTTTCCTCTCCTCTGAGCTTACCGAGGAAGACCATCGCCTCGGTAAGAATCCCTTCCTTGATTTGTCATCTGACACAAACCTTGTTTCATACTCAGGATTAGAGGACAAGATGCCGCCTAAGCAGCCACCGGACGAGGAACAGTTGCGGCAAATTCTTAATCGTCTCGCCACAACCAAACAACAAAATGCAGATCTCACAGCTAGAATGGGACAAATCATTACGGCAGGAGGCATCGATCGACCAATGGTTGATGCCTACAACCCAGCAGAGAATGAGATACAGAGTTGGTTGGCACCAGCGGTTCCCGCCGAAGCATTCGAGCTTAAGCCCGACTTCCTTAGTCTACTACCGAAGTTCAACAGAAATGCCCATGAAGAACCATATGCCTTCCTCCGAGACTTCGAGCTGGTTTACAACAACCTTAGCCATCCTAGGGTTGGGCAGGATTACATTGGACTGAAGGCTACCCCATTGCCTTAGGAGATAAGGCAGCACATTGGCTGAAGAACTTAGGGGTGATATGTATAACCTGAATGCAATTCAAGGACTTATTTTTGAAGAAGTTCTACCCTCTCAGTAGGACTAGCCAAATGAGAACAAAGATTGACAGTTTTTCCCAAGGACTCGGTGAACCATTCCATGATGCCTGGGATAGGTTTAATGACCTAGTTCAAAAATTCCCTTGCCACTGCATTTCTAACGCGATCTTAGTCCAGACCTGGTTTGGTGGTCTGACCCCGGAGATGCAGGGCTAGTAAGTGCCGCCTGTGGAGGAAGCTATCTGAATAAAAATGAGAATGCTGTATGGAAGATACTAGAGTAGATGGCAGAAACCAGCGGGTCGTAGGCCACCAGGGGTTATCAGTTGTATCCCTTAATCTTATCCAATGAGACAACCCGGAGGACTGTAGCAGATCTGATAGAGGACCTCATTCCCAGCATGGGGATGAATGCTGACAAGCTAACCATGGTCGAGCAGATCCACAAGAGAGTCGCGGACCTTGAGTCTCTCTCACGTCTACCGAAGCAAGTGGAGGAACTTTCTGAGAAGGTAGCTAAGATAAAGTTACCTGCCCCTTCTGCACCACCTGTACCTGTACATCGAGTCCATCTTATACAGGAACAGGCACCGGGGCCTCAAAGTGGATGGGATCACACTTACACCCAGCAGGACCAGCATGCACCCCCACAAGTGTAGACCGGATACGAGGAGTCGCCACAGGTATACAAGATCAACGGGCTTTGGTATAGCCGTAACCCCATTGTCAGACATGCAGAGATGGGGAATGGTCAGCCTCACCGACAAGCCCCAGCTTACTAAGAAACCAGGTCCGTTCCTGCACCGCGCTTTGTTCAGTCCAGGACCGAACAAGGGTACCAGCCTCAACAGCACCAGCAACAGCAGTGCGCATTCCAGCAGAGCCCATCCCAACAGCATCAACAGTATCGGCATGGCCAGCAGGGCCAATACAGAACCTCGTCTGCAAATCACCATCACCAGCCAGCTCAGCCCACTGAATTGCAGTCCCTCGCCTTGGCGATCCAGACCCTGTCTGATAGGGTCCAATAGATCCAGAATGACTATCTGGATATGAGAACCGATCTGAATCATGTTTCTCATACCCAGGACCAACAAATGGCGCCAAAGACCCTAATTCCCGCACAGGTTCAGGCCAATCCAAATAGCCTAAATCAAGGCCAGAACCGACCTCGTGATCAGGTATACTATTCAGATAAGTCTTTATCTGAACATAAGATCCTTTTGTATGATAATGTAAATCATATATCCCTCAGGAGCGGAAGGACTGTGATTGTACATGATCGGGCACGAGCACCGACGGAAGGAGCCGCCAAGTCTCTACCTGAGGAGAACTTGGAGGAAGAAGAGGAGCACCACCACTGTCACCACCAATGGTAGAAGATGAGGACTTCTGGGTCCTCGAAGCAGCAAACCCGCATCATCAGTGAGTCTGTCGAAACTGATGAAGAGCCCGCACCTCCATCTGAGGAGGACCGTCTAGAAGAAGCGGAAGATGCATCACCAGTTTCGCCCCAGCATGTTTCTTTTAGTCCGAGTCGGAGTCCGAGTCTGTTTCAGAGTCCGAGTTGTGTACATAACTCAGTTATAGCTTTCAATGAAAAGATTTCAGTTTCAGAACATGAGTTAGAGTCAATAATCCCTTTCCCCCGAGCTCTTACGGATGGAAAGAAAAAAATCAAAAAAATCCAAAAAGATGACCTTGAGATGGCTGAATTCTGCAACAAATATATCAAGGTCACAATCCCCTTTGACAAGTACGTAGAAATGACTCCTGCATTTCAGAAATACCTAAAGGTGAGATGCACACCTACTAGGGTTAGCAGGAAGACCAAAAGTCGTGTTCTGTCAGTAGCCACGACTTGTGTAATAAAGAACTCGTTTCCAAGGAAACGAAGAGACATGGGTGCACATTATGTAGTGAGTCATGTTGCTGACATCGCGTTTGCACGCACTCTCCTAGATAACGGCTCCTCAATTAACTTAATGCCTACAGCCCTCTATGAGCGGCTTAATCTCGAACCTCTTAGGAAATCTAGAGCCCTCTTGAAGTTTGTTGATAAATCAACCAAGAGGTCCCAAGGAGAATTGAGGAATGTCGTGATTAAAGTCGAGGGGCAGGAATACATGGTGGACTTCACTGTCCTAGATATGGAAACCCCTCATAATTGGAGAGACTCCCAGATCATCTTAGGCAGACCCTTCCTCAGGACAGCGGGGGCCTTGTTTGATTACAAGATCGGGAAGATCCAGTTCCAAACTCCAGGCGGAGATGAGGAACTTGAGATGAAGCAGACCAGATGGCAGAGACCGGATTCTGAATCCAGCACTGAGTACTCTTCAACCGAAGCAGACTGTGATTATGTAGACATAGTTGGGCCATGGAGACAGAACCCAGCCATCATCGATGAGTCCCTACCCTCCGGAGATGATCCAGTGCATGAGTCAGTTTGCGAGATCCTCAGAGACGAGTTCTGCTCAAAATCTGCATCCCCCTACATCTTTGATGACTTAGAAGCCTAGTTGGGCTTCTCAGTCCTTCCCTCTAGGACAATCAGAAGATGAGGATGACGAGTCGGACGTGGCTTTCGCTGATTTCATGGAGACCTTTGACGATCCGACTCCAGAGCCAAATAATTTGGTGGCAGCTACTACAGAGAAAGATCCAGCCACTTCCAACACTCAGCCAGATTCGATTGAGCCAGATTTCTTAGATGATCACACCTTACCTGAGCTCAAACCTTTACCCAAAACACTAAAATACGCCTTCCTTCCGGGTCAGGAGAAGAAATATCTGGTCATCATCAGTTCGCGATTAACCGAGGAGGAGGAATCTCGCTTGCTAGAGATCCTAGAGAAAAACCACAAGGCGATAGGCTGGAGCATTTCCGATCTCCACGGGATAAATCCCGCTCTGTGTTCGCACCATATCTACTTAGAGAATGAAGCCAAACCCTCTCATGAATTCCAACAACGTTTGAATCCAAATTTACGAGAGGTAGTAAAGAAGGAGATAGAGAAATGGTGCAACACGGGTTTTATTTATCCCATCTCCGACTCGAAATGGGTGGCCCCGATACATGTGGTCCCGAAGAAGTCGGGAATTCATACGACCACCAACGAGGATGGAGAGGAGATCGTAACGAGAGTGCCCACGTCGTGGCGCTTCTATGTGGATTACAGATGCTTGAATGCCGCGACGAAGAAGGATCATTTCCCCTACCATTCATTGATTAGATCCTAGAAAGACTAGCAGGGAAAGAATTATTCTGCTTCTTGGATGGGTTCTCGGGCTACAATCAAGTAGCCATAGCTCCGGAGGACCAGGAGAAGACCACATTCACATGCCCCTTTGGTACCTATGCTTTCAGGCACATGCCCTTTGGGTTATGCAATGCTCCAAGTACTTTGCAAAGGTGCATGATTGCTGTATTCGCCAAAATGGTCGGTGAATTCCTGGAAGTCTTCATGGATGACTTCTCGGTCCACGGTGATTCCTTCGATTCCTGTCTTAGGAATCTAGATCGAGTCCTCAAAAGATATTGTGAGGTTAATCTGGTGCTCTCCTGGGAGAAAAGTCACTTCATGGTGACGGAGGGCATTGTGTTGGGGCATGTCATCTCCAAGAGAGGAATGGAGGTTGACCCTGCCAAGGTGGATGTGATCAGACGACTCCAGCCACCAACCAACGTCAAGCAGTTGCGGTCGTTCCTCGGGCATGTTTGATTTTATAGGAGATTCATTAAGTATTTTTCGAAGATTGCCCGACCGCTTACTGAGCTTTTAGGTAAAGACATGGAGTTTGTTGTTGATCACAAATTTCTTAAAGCCTTTAAGCTATTGCAAGGGATGATCATGGATGCACCTATCCTACAAGCCCCAGACTGGTCTCTACCTTTTGAGATCATGACGGATGCCTCAGATTTTGCTGTTAAGGTTGTGTTAGGACAGAGGAGAGATGGCGTCCCGTTTACAATTCACTACGCTAGCAAAGTGCTTGATACCGCTCAGCGTAACTATACAGTTACGGAAAAGGAGATGCTTGCGGTAGTGTTTGCCTCGGACAAGTTCAGATCTCACTTAATTAGATCCAAGGTAATTGTGTTCACTGACTATACGGCTCTACAGTACTTGATGGAGAAGAAGGATGCGAAGGCGCGTCTTCATCGTTGGATTTTACTTATCCAGGAAATTGATTTGGATATTCGTGATAAACCTGGAAAGAAAAATGAAGTAGCCGATCATCTTTCTCATCTCGAAGATCTTAATACTTCCGAGGATTCACCAATTCGAGACTCCTTCCTAACGACTCGATTTTTGTTATCGACTCACTCCCATGGTATGCCAACATCGTGAACTATCTTGTCTCCAAGAAGGTTCCTGAGGGTTGGCCCAAGAGCCACATCGACCGACTTAAGTCGGATGCGATACATTATCATTGGGAGGATCCGATCCTTTTCTTTGAGGGACCGGATTGTGTCTGGAGACGATGTATTCCTCAGGAGGAATACCAGAGTGTCCTTTCTTTATGCCACAGCTTGGAGGCATGAGAACACCACTCCAGGAAGAGGACTGCATGGAAGGTACTTCAGTGTGGTTTTTACTGGCCGACTCTGTTTCGTGATGCCATCACCTTGGCGAAGTTGTGCCCAGTATGTCAGAGAATGGGAGGAACCGTTGGTCCCAAGGATGAGATGCCAATATAGCCTGTCATCATTTGTGATGTCTTTGACGCTTGGGGCATCGACTTCATGGGCCCATTCCTTGTTAGCCACGGGTTTGAGTACATCCTTCTTGCGGTAGATTATCTATCCAAGTGGGTGGAGGCTATCCCAACCCGAGCCGCAGACAGCAGAACTGTCTGTAAATTCATCATAGATCATATCATCTCTAGGTTTGGGATTCCCAAAATGATGATATCAGATGGGGGTAGCCACTTTGTGAACCGGGAGGTGAAGAAACTCCTGAAGGACTACGGCATCGAACACCATGTTGCTATCCCTTACCACCCACAGACTAATGGTATGGCTGAGGTGTCGAATCGGTAGGTGAAGACTATATTGCAAAAGCTTGTCCGCCCAGACAGGAAGGACTGGTCTCATATCTTGGATCAGGTCCAATGGGCGTATAGGACGGCTTACAAGACACCGTTAGGAACCTCCCCTTTCCGGATGGTATTTGGAAAGCCGTGCCATTTGCCCGCAGAGTTAGTGCATAAATAAGAATGAAAGTTTAAGAAGGTCAACTGGAACACACACCTTGGGCATAAGCAGAGAGAGATGGATCTGAATGAGCTTGTGGAAGTCAGAAACCGCGCATATGACAACAGATTGGTATACAAGGACAAGGTGAAGCGTTGGCATGATAGATATATCAGACGAAAGACCTTTGTTCCTGGACAGAAGGTATCGTTGTTTAATGCAAGGCTGAAGACCATCCAAGGCAAGTTAAAATCCAAGTGGACGGGCCTATTCATTGTCCGAGCGGTGCATGATAGCGGATGTGTCGAGATCTCAGATCTCACAGATGACGCACCGACATCCCTTGTGAATGGACAACTGCTAAAACACTTCGTCGAATCCAATGAGCAGTTAGTCCATGTTGAGGAGATTGTATTTATGCGCGAGACAGATTCAACAGATACACCTCAAGCCGTGCAGGATACCTTGCAGCAATGAGCTCAAGCCATCGGCAACATCTTGAATGATTCAGACCGACTCACTTGTATATACCATCATTTCTGTACATTCTATCCTTTCTCCTCTCACGACTCTAGTATCTCTATCTTGGACTATACTTAGGATGACCAAATCCTAAGTATAGGGGGGATGAGCCACCTGAGTCTGTTCTTTGTAAAACCTCTAGATCACATCGGTTCTCATACTCATTCATGTCCTATACTCAGGCTGACCAAAGCCTAAGTATAGGGGGAACCGATGCCCACCTTGTATATATTCATCCATTTCCCCTCTTGCCATCGTCCGCCCCATTTTTGATCTTCTTCTACACTTAGGCTGTCAGAGCCGAAGTATAGGGGGCGGTGTGACTTCTATACGATTTTTATAATTTTAGCTCTCCTACGCTTAGCCCGAGATATGTCTTTTTAGTCGCTTTTTGTGCTCTGAGGACATAGCACACGCTAAGTATAGGGGGCATGTATATATTACATATATACTTTACCCATAGCTCGTACTTTCACGTATTTTTGTATATAAGTACGGGGTGGGTGAAAATTGAAAAAAAAATTTATACTTGTATAATATGTATAATACGTATAATTCTTGTAAATTTTTTTTAATAATACTCTTGTAAAATTTATTGTAAAATAGGATGTATACCAAAAAACTTGTATACTATGTATATTATTTATAAACTAAAAACTTGTTGTAAATAATACAAATACTTATACAAAAAATGTGTTGAAAATAAGGCTTCTTATTTACTCTTGCATATCATCCTTGCATTTAAAAAATTTCTTGCATTTCATTCATAGCATGTCATCTGCACCTCTCATCTGCATATCTTGCATATGCAAGGTGAAAAGCTAGTGTGTTCGGAACCAAGTTATGAGTAGATATTGAGGATGGACTTGATTTGACCTTAATCCACCTAATTTTAGAGGAACCTTATAGTCACTGGAGTTAAGATTTCTCAGGTCAAGTGACTTAATTCTTTGAGTCCACAGGTCTATGTTCACATGTCATCTTAATTAGTCTAAGTAGAATATCTCGTGCACATGCATGATTCTTTTAGACAATGACCTAACTTGGACAAGCATAATGCACGTAGCTCTTCATTAATGAGGAGGTGAGGAGGTAGAATCCTTTAGCTTGGAGTAGCACATGGGTGGAAACATCCGTCCTCCTCTAGGGAGGGTAGTGCATCTCAACCTAGTCTGGTGGTGTTGAAGTCTAAGAACATGACGTTGTGGGTTGCAATAATGCTTCAAAAGAGGGATAGTCTACTAGCTCAAGAGGAAAAACTCCTGATGTACATGCTGCACCTTGTATATAGTACCAGTTGAAAAAAAATGCAAAAACTCCAAAAAAATCAGACAGGTCCAAGTGAAAATAAAATACCTGTCGGAGTCTATATATTAGCAAAGAAATGCAGCTGGATGACTTGGCTACACTAGTCAGGCATCCCGGGATAGGTAGCTACACTGGCTACCGTCCATTCTTTTCTCTACCCCCTCCTCTTGAGTTGGTCGCACTTGAACTTAGAAGGGAATACCCCGCTCCTCGAGGAAAGAGTTACTGGACCGGGTTATTGAGTTACCTTGTTAGAGGAGGCTGGTTATGAGTCATTCCTAATGTGGAGAGCTATATCTCACTTACACAATACAAGTAAGAATCATAGTCATCAGAAATTTGCGTTTGAGGATTTGTTCTGACCTGACTATTGAGGAGTCTTGAATAGAAGACTTGTGGAACTTGAAGTCTGTTAGGTCTTAAGTTCAGGTCCCAATAAGGTTCCAACACACAATTAATCCAAAGGTCGAGTCAAGCCCAATTTTCAACTTTTGTTCATGACTTTGGTATGGAACCCAAAATCATTTCACTCTTGCATTTCATTTAGTTGCTCGGGGACGAGCAAGGTTTAAGTATAGGGGGTTGATGAATCTGTGATTCATCACTCTAAAAGTTGAAAATAGAAGCTTGTTCCTGAGTAAATAGATGCATATTTTCCTTTATAAAGCATAAATAGCATTCATACATGCATTCATAATACATGCATTTTAGCATTCACATTTTGCATTAAATAAGAAGCGAAGATCACTTGTAAAATATCCACTCATAAAAATTACCTCTCCTTATAATATGTACACCTTAGTTAATAATATAAGGAAGAAAGCCAGAAATCTCCTGTGTAAAATATCCAATAACGCCCCAGAATCCCTGATCCATAAAATGCCCATAGCCCCCTCATACAAACTCCAAAATAGGTCTACTCACTTTCAGATTAATACACATGAAAAGACCTTTAAAATGAGACTGATTTCATCCAATTTGGAGCTCATATGAAAAAGTTGGGTTTTTGGGCCTCTATGTATACTATGTATGTGTATATTTGTACACTTGTATTTTTGTATCGTATTGGACCTCATCTCCATCTTTGGTCAACATGAAACTTGTAGATCTCATCAAGATCTACAACTTTCATGTTTTGTGTTTTTCCAAATTCGGCCTCCTTCTCTCTCTACACCCATTTCCCTTCTCAACCAATCACAGTTGGCCACGTGGCGCCCTCTGGTTGCGCCACGCAGCCCGCGCCCCTTGCCCTAGCTGCCCCTGCTCTAGTCATTGGATTTCTCTTTGAATCCAAAGGCCCAGCCACCTCCACGTATGCCCTTTCACTTCCACCATCTGATCATTTCCCCATTCTCATCTGAACCGCCCATTCGCGCCTCTCTTACAGCGCACCACGTGGCGCATTATACGCCATCAGATCCCGCCTTCAACTCTTCGATCTGCACCGTCCACTAGCACTTTAATTCTAACCACCCGATCGAAGCCCTTCTTTTCATCTCCACCGTTCGCTCGCGCTTCGCCCCCATCGCGCCACGTGGTGGCCTCCTGACGCTCAGATCGCTTCGCCCTTGATCTAATCCTAGACGTTGCATGGCGCCTCGATCTGAGCAGTTGGATCAAGAGATCTAACGGCCGGGACTTCGTCTTCCACCTCTGGCGCCTCTCTCTCCCACGATCTCGATCTTGCGCGAGGGGCTTGCCCCTTTCCATTTTCGGCCTCACTCCAGCCACCCTCGCCGACCGCCAACACCTCCACGATCACCCCCACTCTTCCCTCATCCTCGCCAACTCCCCCTATTCCCATGACGTCCACCAGAGACGCTTCACAAACCCCACAAACCTCACCTCGCCTCCAGCCTGCTGCCACCTTCACTCTATAAATCCTCCGCCTCCGGCCACATCCAGATCCATCTGCCACTCCAGAGAGGTACCTAGAGCTCAGAGCTTCCGTTGGTGACAGCAATCGATTGATTCTTCGAGCGACGAAGGGTTTTCTTCTCCGGCGAGATCCACGGCGCCACCGCCGTGTTGCAGCCCTTCCTCCGGAAGCTGCTTGAGCTCGGGACCTTACCGATCCCTCGAGCGACGACCAGGAACTCCCATCCAAGCTCTAATCCCCAGGTAACCTCCTTCATCTTCCTTTGATCTTCGTTTTAATTTTCCCTTTGATTTCTCCCATTTTATTCACCGTCCACCTTCATCCTTTCGCTCCATCTTCACCTCGCCGAGCTCTGTGATGGAGCTCTGACCTTCGCGATCCATTTATAGCCCTCCGACAGCACACTTCACCTTCCACCGACTCCAGATCCGCCACCTGGGCGGAGCACCATCGTCGGATCACCTACACTCCGCCATAGGCCTCGCCGTCCACCCTTCACATCTCCACGTACTGCCTCGTGCTTTGGGTATAGGTCTAACCCTTGAAGGTGCTATCTTGATCACTGGCCGGAAGTTCACCGGAGCTCCTATCGAGCTTCGTCGACAACGAGCTCCGACGCGCCTCCTTCACGCCTGGGACCCTCGGACGGTTCGCCGCACCACCACGAACCTTCCGAGCTACTTCAGAGGTGCCATCGACCTTCATCGACGCCTGGAGGGACAAGCGGAGCAGACCCCCCTTAACTGGAGACCCGCCAACTCCTCCGCATGTGGCGGAGGACCGTTGAGGACGAAGAACAGTCACCGTTCGATCATCTTGATCGAACGGTCCTTAGACATCCACATCGCCAGTCAACCGGAGCATCACATAGCCGTAGGATCAGCCGTGATCCCACGGATAGGAGCGAGCCACGTGTCCACGACCAGAGCAGCACATCACCGTTGGATCGATCAGTGATCCAACGGTCCCTAGCCAGCCACGTCGCTCCCCTTCCTCGGTTCCCTGGCACCTTTGGATCAATCCAGATCCGACGGTCTCTGATCACGCCACGCGGAAACCATCGACAGTCGTTGGATCGACATTGATCCAACGGTTCCCATCACACCACATAGATGGGTCCGAGCCTCTTCCCCAACCTCTAGGCTCGGACCACCCGAAGCTTCTCCGAAGCTCCAGCCGAACCTCCAAGGCGCCCGAGCCTCGTCCCGAGCCACCGACGCCACCCGAGCCTAGGTCACCCCACGTGAGGAGTACGTGCAGCCTGGGTAAATTTCACTGAGGGCCCGAAATTGCACACTAGTCCTTGTGAAGCGCATCCACGTGAGGAGCACGTGAGTCAGTGGAGAAATTGCATTCCACCCCCCTGCATTATAGGTAATTGCATTAAGGTCCCTGTCAGCATATTTATTTTTAAGCAATTTTAATTTTCTGTATTGCAGTTATACCCTTGTCTTTGCACGCATATTTAGGTGTCCATATTTCATTATTTTTGAATTCCAAAAATTGCATGTTGTAGTGTAACTTGTCCTTTATCTAATGTGACACTTGGCATAATTTTGTGATATCAGTGGAATTTTTAATTAATTAATTGGTTATTTCTGTGATATTTTGCCCAATTGGACCTTTTTATTAATATTTAATTCTCTGTAACTCCAAAAATTCCCAAAACATCACAGTTGCTCTAGGATAGTTAACTTAACATTGCATAAAAATTTCATCTCAATTTCACACATTTCGAGGCCTAAATAAATTAATTGGTGATTTCCTTAATTCATTTTTGATAGGTTCATTTCACATTAAAATTAAGGTCTGATAATTTTTCTGGATTCCTCATCATTAGATCTATCTAGGATAATTTTAGTTCCCCAAAATTTTGAGAATTGATATTTATTAAAATTAAATTAGTTAAAATCACCCTACATTCATGATTATTTCGTAGTAAATTCATTTAGTGTCAGAAAATTCCAAAAAAAGTAGGGTAGCTTAATTTTACCATATTTCATCATCTGGCCAATTTTCATCATTTTTGGATTTCATTTGAACATATCTCCGATTTAACATCTAAATTGGCTTGATTTTTGCATGTGTCTTGCATAGAAATTAGAAAAAGATCAAAAAAGAAATTATTCCCCAAAAATCACACACTTGGACTTTGCTAAAAATTCACCTATGGAGATAGATGCCTCCCTGAGTTCGACCTTGGACTTCACCAAGTAAAAAAATTGCCACTCGAAATTGACTTGATTAAATTAAAAGTGATTTTTGGTTAGCCCTCTCGTTATCCGACTGCAACGAACATCATCAATTAATTTGAATATTAATTTGCTCGAATTAACAAGGGTAGCGGGAGCGGTTATCAGTCGGTGAATTCCTGGAAGTCTTCATGGACGACTTCTCGGTCCACAGTGCTTCCTTCGATTCCTGTCTTAGGAATCTGGATCAAGTCCTCAAATGATATTGTGAGGTTAATCTAGTGCTCTCGTGGGAGAAAAGTCACTTCATGGTGAGGGAGGGCATTGTGTTGGGGCACGTCATCTCCAAGATAGGAATGGAGGTTGACCCTGCCAAGGTGGATGTGATCAGACGACTCCAGCCACCAACCAACGTTAAGCAGTTGTGGTCGTTCCTCGGGCTTGTCGGATTTTATCGTAGATTCATCAAGGATTTTTCTAAGATTGCCCGACTGCTAACTGAGCTTTTAGGCAAAGACGTGGAGTTTGTTGTTGATCACAAATGTCTTGAGGCCTTAAAGCTATTGCAAAGAATGATCATGGACGTACCTTTCCTACAAGCCCCAGATTTGTCTCTACCCTTTGAGATCATGACAGACGCATCAGATTTCGCTATTGGGGCTGTGATAGGACAGAGGGGAGATGGCGTCCCGTTTGCAATCCACTACGCAAGCAAAGTGCTTGATACCTCTCAGCGTAACTACCCAGTTACGGAAAAGGATATGCTTGCGGTAGTGTTTGCCTTGGACAAGTTCAGATATCACTTAATTGGATCCAAGGTAATTGTGTTCGCTGACCACACGGCTCTACGGTATTTGATGGAGAAGAAGGAAGCGAAGGCGCGTCTTCTTCGGTGGATTTTACTTATCCAGGAATTTGATTTGGATATTCGTGATAAACCTGGAAAGAAGAATGTAGTAGCCGATCATCTCTCTCGTCTCGAAGATCTTAATACTTCCGAGGTTTCACTGATTCGAGACTCCTTCCCTGATGAGTCGATTTTTGTTGTCGACTCACTCCCATGGTATGCCAACATCGTGAATTATCTTGTCTCCAAGAAGGTTCCCGAGGGTTGGCCTAAGAGCCACATTGACCGACTTAAGTCGGATGCTAGACACTACCATTGGGAGGATCCGATCCTTTTCTTTGAAGGACCGGATTGTGTCTGGAGACAGTGTATTCCTTAGGAGGAATACCAGAGTGTCCTTTCCTTATGCCACAGCTTGGAGGCAGGAGGACACCACTCCGGAAAGAGGACCGCTTGGAAGGTACTTCAGTGTGGTTTTTACTGGCTGACTCTGTTTCGCGATGCCATCACCTTTGCGAAGTCCTGCCTAGTATGTCAGAGAATGGGAGGAACCATTGGTCCCAAGGATGAGATGCCAATGCAGCCTGTCATCATTTGTGATGTCTTTGATGCCTGGGGCATCGACTTCATGGGCCCATTCCCTGTTAGCCACGTGTTTGAATACATCCTTCTTGCGGTAGATTATCTATCCAGGTGGGTGGAGGCTATCCCAACCCGAGCCGCAGACAGCAGAAATGTCTGTAAATTCATTAGAGATCATATCATCTCTAGGTTCGGGATTCCCAAATGATGATATCAGATGGGGTAGCCACTTTGTAAATCGGGAGGTGAAGAAATTCCTGAAGGACTACGGCATCGAACACCGTGTCGCTAGCCCTTTCCACCCACAAATTAATGGTATGGCTGAGGTGCCTAATCGGGAGGTGAAGACTATATTGCAAAAGCTTGTCCGCCCAGATAGGAAGGATTGGTCTCAGATTTTGGATCAGGTCCTATGGGCATATAGGATAGCTTACAAGACACTGCTAGGAACCTCCCCATTCCGAATGGAATTCGGAAAGCCGTGCCATTTGCCTGCAGAGTTAGTGCATAAATTAGAATGGGCAATTAAGAAGGTCAACTGGAACACACACCTTGGGCAGAAGCAGAGAGAAATGGATCTGAATGTGCTTGTGGAAGTCAGAAACCGCGCATATGACAACAGTTTGGTGTACAAGGACAAGGTGAAGCATTGGCATGATAGATATATCAGACGAAAGACCTTTGTTCCTGGACAGAAGGTATGGTTGTTTAATGGAAGGCTAAAGACCATCCAAGGAAAGTTGAAATCCAAGTGGACGAGCCCATTCATTGTCCGAGCGGTGCATGATAGCGGATGTGTCGAGATTTCAGATCTCGCAGATGACGCACCGACATCCCTTGTGAATGGACAACTGTTGAAACACTTCATCGAATCCAATGAGCAGTTAGTCCATGTTGAGGAGATTGTGTTTATGTGCGAGACGGATTCAGCAGATACACCTCGATCCCCGCAGGAGACCTTGCAGCAGTGAGCTCCAGCCATCAGCAGCATCTTGAAGGATTCAGACCGACTCACTTGTATATACCATCATTCATGTACATTTTGTCCTTTCTCCTCCCACGACTATAGTAACTCATCCCCGCTTCATCTATCTCTATCTTGGACTATACTTAGGATGACCAGATCCTAAGTATAGGGGGGATGAGCTACCCGAGTCTGTTCTCTGTAAATCCTCCAGATCACATCAGTTCTCATACTCACTCCTTTCCTATACTTAGGATGACCAGAGCCTAAGTATAGGGGTGACCGATGCCCGCCTTGTATATATACAGCCCTTTCACCTCTTGCCCTCGTCCGCCCCATTTTTGATCTTTATCTACACTTAGGCTTCTAGAGCCTAAGTATAGGGGGCAGAGCGACTTCTATACTTTTTGTTATTTTAGCTCTCCTACGCTTAGCCCGAGCTATGTCTTTTTAGTCGCTTTTCGTGCTTTGAGGACATAGCACACGCTAAGTATAGGGGGTGTGTATATATTACATATATAAATTACCCATAGCTTGTACTTTCACGTATTTTCGTGTACTTTTGTATATAGTATGCAATAATAACGGGGTGGGTAAAAACTGAAAAAAAATTGAATTTTTGTAAAATACACTTGTATAATCTATATAATACTCATAAAATACTTGTATTATAGGAGGTATACCAGAGTGTCAAAAAAAAAGAATGTGTTGAAAATAAAGGCTTCTTATTTACTCTTGCACATCATCTCTGCATCTGAAAAGAAAAAGAGTCTTGCATTTAAGTCATGTACATAGCATATCATCTACCCCTCATCTGCATATCTTGCATGTGCAAGGTGAAAGGCTAGTTGGTTCTGAACCAAGTTATGAGTAGATGTTGAGGATGGACTTGATTTGACCTTAATCCACCTAATTTCAGAGAAACCTTATAGGAACTAGAGTTAAGATTTCTCAGGTCAAGTGACTTAATTCTTTGATTCCACAGGTCTATGTTCACATGTCATCTTGATTAGTCTAAGTAGAATATCTCGTGCGCACGCATGATTCTTTTAGACAGTGACCTAACTTGGACACGCACAATCCACGTAGCACTTCATTGATGAGGTGGTGAGGAGGTAGAATCCTTTAGCTTGGAGTAGCACACGGGTGGAAACATCCGTCCTCCTCTAGGGAGGGTAGTGCATCTCAACCTAGTATGGTGGTGTTGAAGTCCGAGGACAGGATGCTGTGGGTTGCAATAATGCTTCAAAAGAGGGATAGTCTACTGGCTCAAGAGGAAAAACTCTTGATGTACATGTTGCACCTTGTATATAGGAAAAAATAGAAAAAAAGGAAAATGCAAGAACTCCAAAAAAAAGTAGACAGGGCAAAAAAATGCCTTTCGGAGTATGTATATTAGCAAGAAGTCTGCAGCTGGATGACTTGGCTACACTGGTCAGGCATCTCGGGATAGGTAACTACACTGGCTACCGTCCATTCTTTTCTCCACTCCCTCCTCTTGAGTTGGTCGCACTTGAACTTAGAAGGGAATACCCCGTACCTAGAGGAAAGAGTTACTGGACCGGGTTATTTGAGTTACCTTGTTAGAGGAGGTTGTTTCTGAGCCATTTCTAATGTAGATAGTTACATTTCACTTACACAGTACAAGTAAGAATCATAGTCATCAAAAATTTGTGTTTGAGGATTTGTTCTGACTTGACTATTGAGGCGTCTTGAATAGAAGACTTGTGGAACTTGAAGTCTGTTAGGTTTTAAATTCAGGTCCCAATGAGGTTCTGCCATACAATTAATCCAAAGGTCGAGTCAAGCTCCATTTTCAACTTTTGTTCATGACCTTGGTATGGAACCCAAAATCATTTCACTCTTGCATTTCATTTTAGTTGCTCGGGGACGAGCAAGGTTTAAGTATAGGGGGTTGATGAATCTGTGATTCATCACTCTAAAAATTGGAAATAGAGCTTTGTTCCCAAGTAATTAGAGGCATATTTATACTTATATTGCATAATTAACATTCATGCATGCAAGCATAATATCTGCATGTTAGCATTCATATTCGCATAAAATAAGAAGCCAATTCACTTGTAAATATTAACATGTATATTAGCTAAAAATACCCTATTTGTATATATTTTATACTAACTCTGAATTTAATAAAACCAAGTCTATTGTGTATATATTACTAACACTAATTAAAGAAAAATATCCAAAAAATACTAACTTGCAAAATGGACCAGTAAAACCCCAATCCAAGTTTGAATCTAGGAACCTTAAAATGCACATATCACTCTCATACAGTGTCCAATTATGGTCTACTCACTTTTAAAGTAATATACATTCAGAGACCTTCGAAACAAGACCAATTTCATTAAAATCAGAGCTCGTATGCAAAATTTCGGTTTTGGGCCCCTTTTGTATATTGTACATATTGATCGTTTTACCCCTGTATTTTACATTTCATTTTCTTAATTATTAAAAATCCAAAAAAATAGATTAAGTTGTAAATATTATTATCATATTTTTTCTAGTTTTAATTTTTCTCTTATTGAAAAATGATAAAAAAAATACAAAAGATAAAATGCGGTATTTTATATCTATAAGGTACCGCTCAAAAATACAATTTGTACAGACAATTTCCTTTGATTTCGACACTTTTACAAAAGTTCTAGATCTCATTGAGACGAGCTACTTTTGTGTTGGCCACATTTTAATCTAACCTTTTCTGTTATTTCTTTTTGATTTTTCTTTGTATTTAACCTTGGATTTTTCTGGGAGCGACACCTGGTGGCTCCGGAAGCCGCCACGTGTCGCCCCATAATTTTTGGCTACTAATTAGATAAATGCCACATGTCCCCATCCGAGCGTGCCAAGTGGCATCATCTCATTCCACCCCACTCTTCCTTGCCTTGGGGAGGAGGAAGCCTCGACACCTCCAACTTCTATCCCACCCCCTCCACCTTCTCCATCTCCTCTCCAACCACCTCCTCCTCCTCTTTATATTCTCCTCTACTCCTCCATTCATCCCCATCTGCCACTTCGTAGAGTGAGAGGAGCGAGCCCCTAAGAAGTCACAGGTGACAGCAGGTCCCTCTAGTTGAGCAATAACCTCCACCTCCTCCGGCGAGATCCAGCGAAGGTGCACTTCGCTATTGCGAGCTCTTGAAGCTCGCCCAGCTCGGCTCACGCCAGAGCCTTGAGCAAAGACCAACCAGAGCTAGCAGCTCTAGTACCTTTCCCAGGCGTGCCCATCCACCTCTACAGGTAATCCGTCTTCTCCTTGTTCTTCTTCTCCATCTTCCGTTCTCCTTCTCTCTTCCTCCTTACTTTCTCTCTCCTAAATTACCATCTTCTATCCATCAAAACGCAAAAGCAAGAGCACTTCCACAGACAATTAACACATTGCGATCACGAATATGATTTTTTCGTGATTTTTGGAGTTAGATTTCTCAACCAATTAATCCATCATTTACTCCACGCTAAACAAATAGTCACTTCCCCCGTTCCCTCCCCCACGTCTCTCTCCCTCTCCTTCTTCCATCGCCCGCCTTCACCATCACCAGGACTCCGCTCCCTCGGCCGTGATATCCTTGCACCGCCTCCACCTGCTCGCATCAACTACGCCGAGCTCCACTGATCGCCAGCGAAACGGCGAGAGTACCCCGCGCACCATCGACGGGCTGTGTGCGCCACAGCCGCAGCGCCAAGGTACTCCACCTCACGCGCGCCACCCACACACGGCTAGCCGCCGACCGCCGTCCGCCCTCGTGCCTGGCCGTGCACGGTGCGCTCCACCGCTCTTGGCAGCGACGCGCCCAGCCCACGCCAGCGACCATCTCCTCCGCGCGTCACCCCGCTCCTCCGCCCGACACGTGTCCAGCCGCGCCCACGGCCGTGTCCGCTCCCAGAGCTCGGCCCCGCCGTCCGCCTCCTCCCTCGTGCCAGCGTGAAGCTCCATTGTCATCCTCCCCTGTTTCAAGCAAGCAAGCAGAAGAAGCACTAGAGGATAATAAAGACAAAGTGAACATTTGCAAAGGGGACACTTGCACCACTTTTCAAGTTCTCAAACAAAGTTTAAGTTTTAGGTAATTGCATCTAAGTCTCTGTTCTCATTTCAGCTCTTATTTCTTTTCTCTGTATTGCATTCATACCCCTGCATTTACATGTTTATTTAGTCGTCATTCTGTCATCCATTTTTAATTCCGAAAATTGCATTGTGTAGCATAACTCTTGTTCTATCAATTTATCATTTATTTGTATTTTTCTGATTTGTAGAATATTTATGGAATTTAATTTGGTGAGAAAATGCAACATTTTGCCCATTGTGATTGATTAAGTGATTTCTCATTATCTGCTTATTGAAAAATCTCTGAAAAATCATCATTTGTAGATATAAACCTATGCTACAACATATCAGAAAATCACACCATTTGCACTTATAGTTTGTCAGAAAAATCATTTAGTGAAAAACTTAATCGATTTTTAATTAATCAACTGTGAAGTATTTTCACGAAATTTAAGTTGATTTGGATAGCTCTTAATTAGACCAATTTGGATTAATTTTGTTTTTGAGAAATATCATAGTTTGGTAATTATTAAAATTGGTTTAGTCATTTTCACTAAATTCTGCATTTTTTATTATTCGTGCATCAGAAAATTCTAAAAAAATTAGGGTAGCTTAATTTCATCCTATTTCATAATTTGGCCAGGTTTCATAATTTTTGGAATTAATTTGGCTATCTTTCTTATTTAACTTGTAATTTGGCCTGATCTTACATGAGTCTTGCATAAAAAATCGAAAATGACCAAAAATATTCCCTCTGAAAATGGAACATTGGAAAATTGCTAAAAATCTACCTAAGGAGACAGCTGCCTCCCTGAGTTCGACCTTGGACTTCCAACCAAGTAAAAAAAATTGCCTCTCGAGATTAACTTGCTTTAATTAAAAGTGGTTTTTCATCTGCTCTCATTATCCGACTGCAAGTAACGATATAAATTAATTTGAACATTAATTTGCTCGAATTAACAAGGGTAGTGGGAGCCAGTTATCATCGTGCTTCGAGTCTGGTTGGGTTGTCCCCTGCCACCATGAGAGGTAGAACTACATCCCCACTGTTGCAGATGTCCTCCTCGCATAGTACCTCGCAACTATGAAGCTCCCAACAGACAGTTGGACCTGATGTGCCCCTCCCGGTTGCATCGGTAGCAAACACATGCATCTGTCATGGTGATTACCACTGCATGAACTGCTCGCGATGGCTCAGAAAGTGCTTGCCCCAATGTAGGAGCTCCTCTATGTGTGGACCTGGTAGACATTCCAGGCCAGTGGGGGGGGAGACGTTGTCCTCTCTGTGTCATCGATCGAGCATTACGAGCAGTCCTCCCATAATAGTTCGGTCCTCCTTGTCTGGTTTGTATTGACATGCCTTCACATAAGTCCTTTTCCACTCGTGATGCAACGTCAACCACTTTCTTCATTGTAACAAACCTAAGGGGCGCTAGCCTCTCGCGAATTTTATTGCAAAGACCTCGAAATAACTAGAACGCTTTGTTGGACTTGGTCGGCACAGTGCTAGCAACATACTTTAACAACTCTATGAACCTGTTCAAATAAGCAGTCACAGTCCTATTCCCTTACTCGGGTAGCGTGAACTCCACGCAATGTTGCTCTAGCCAGTATTCCGGATAGAAATGATCCCGGAATGCCTCAGTAAATATCTCCCAAGTAATTGGCATTGCAATCTGCGACTCCATAGAACTCCACCATTCCTCAGCATAGCCCGCCAAGGAGTAAGTAACCAGTGTAACCTTCTCCTCATCAGGTACATGTATGGTGCGAAAGACCTTTTCTACATGCTTCAGACATCTCTCTACCACATTTGGGCTTGTATTGCCCAAAAACTCTGGAACCTTCTCCTTGCGATACTCTGAGAAGATGTCCTCTTGTCGTGGTGGCGGCGGCAAGGGGGAGGAGGAGGAGGAGGTGGCCGTGGTGGTGGATCACCATCTCCCCCATCCATTCCAGACCCGCCTTCGGACGTAGATCTCGACAATTGTTCCTCGATTATAGGTTGTCTTTGTTGCACATCCTGCAACATCACCATCATCGCAGCCAACTGCTAAGCAGTCTGATCCCTACGAGGCGGCATGGTCTGCAAGTGTAGAAATAAAAAGAGAATTGCAATTAGATCCTACAGTAGAGGTCATTAGTCACCCTTGTCGAATGTACAATGGTATTTCTCCAACCATACAGTTTCCTATGACTGATGGGGTAATTGAGCTCGATACCAAATGCAACGCCCTGCCTCAGCGGTAGTGCATCTCAATACCCATTCCCAATATTAACCAACAACAGTCATAAACAACCTGCATGATATACCATTTATACAAAAAAAGCATAGGGAAGAAAATATGAGTTTCCATTGATAACAGAAGTCCACATAAGGATAGCAATAAATCCTCAGAGTCTCTTTATTACATCATAAATAATTGCAAAGAAAGGATAGCAGAAACTACTATGAAACTAGTCATCAACCTTAACAACGTCCTGCAGATGCACCACCAAAGATGTGAGCCTCTGTCTCCTGCTCTACACATCCTATTGGATTTTCAAAGAATGTAACTTTTTAGTCAACTGACCCAGTAAGGATAAAATAAATTATAAATTAAAAGATCATAGGTAGGCAATGCAAATGCAGTAACTAAACAAGTTTAGGAGAGAACATTTTAAAAGCATCTAGTAGTATACAATCACTTATATTTTAGACCTTTTACACATACGCAATAAAAATCAATTCTTTGACATATCTTAATCCATACTCTCATTACTTATCCCAGACTCAACCGTCAAAGGAGAAATCATGCACTGAGAATGAAGCCCGCAACACTCCATTCAGAGTGCACCCTAAATCACGTGCACAATCGCGATCCTTCAGCTAGTCTAGTTGGTAATACTCTTACACTCGATACGAGGCGTACAAGCCTGGTAAGTCGCAACTCTGATCAATCGAGTCTGCTGGAGGAGTCCCGCTCGCTCCAAAACAAGTGCAACAAAACAGATCTGTATGGTGTAATGCACGCATACATCCACCTCAATTCTACCAGAGTACCTACCACCACCCCATTCTATGATGCCCCTCGAGTGGGATGACTCGCTGTCAGCTCAACCGGACTATAAGGGTGTGCACTCACCTTGTAGTATTTACTTCATCAGTTCACAAATGCATTATAAGACTTTACTCACAAATAATCGTAAAATTGAGACTCAGCCAAAAGAAGTGATTAATCAATAATCAACAAAAAATACATTTAGAACTCTTGCATTCCATTTCATTATCATTTGTTATTGGACATATCCTCCATCACTATATGCCATGATCTAACATGATATTTTCTATACATGAGTCCTCAAAATAAACATCGAGTACCTTATTCCTTGCTAACTAATCATTTGGATAATCATAAAACTTTTGTCACATATTAAAACTTCCCCACTGAAAACTTGTACAATATTTAAGTATGGGGATAGACTCCTGAACAGTTAAATCTGAGGAATAGAATGGGATGCGGGGCTACAGAAATATCTTAAATTATGAAGTAACATCCCCAACCGTATGATAAACCTATTATTTATCATTTTCATGACTATTGATCTCGAGTTGGTCTTTAATACAACAATTCTGCCTAAATGGTGGAATTATAATTTCATTACTTTATGAGGATAAACTAATAGATAAAATAGGTGACAGGATAAGGGTCGTGAATGATCTTTATTGTGATTATTTGATTATATCATGTTAAACTACATGATGATCGTGTTTTCGTGCATGTTCTACACTCAATGCAATAATAGATAAGACTCGCTCATGTGATCAGGTCACGACTTTGGTGAAGCTGTGTATGTTGACAAGGTACTATTTGATGTTAGCCTAAAATATAACAATAAGAGAACATAAAAAGTATAATACACCATTATTGTAGATTCATGGCCCATATATATATATATAGGGTAAAATGTGTATGCCCCCTAGGGGGAGCTAACTTAGCTCCCCCCGCCCCTTTTTCCCAAAATTTTTTTATTTTTTTTGAAATCTAAAACCGTGTAAATTCATTATTAAATCTCTATATTATGTTATTCAAATTTCATACGAAACCGAGACTCCTACGACCTCCATCCAAACGGGGTCGATTTAAAAAATCCTGTTACCGTTAAAAAAATGACTGTCTGGATGGAGGCCGTAGGAGTCTCTGTTTCACACGAAATTTTTATGACATAATATAGGGATGTAGTGATGAATATTCACGGAAAAAAATTTCAAAAAAAAATAAAAAAATTGAAGAAAATGGGGCGGGGGGAGCTAAGTTAGCTCCCCCTAGGGGGCAGCCCCATTTTCCTCATATATATATATATATATATAGAGAGAGAGAGAGAGAGAGAGAGAGAGAGAGAGAAGGGATCCTACTCCATGGACTAGGTAACTTGCCTACTCCATTTTCTTCTTTTTCAAAATTTTTTTTATTTTTTCTTGAAAAATTATTCCATGGATTTTCATAACTATATCCCTCTAATATGTCATTCAAATTTCGTCAGAAATAGAGACTCCTACGGCCTCCATCCAAACAATCATTTTTTAACGGTCACAGATTTGCTGTGTTTTTCATTTTCTAGATGGAGGCTGGAGGATCTTCTGACGAAATTTGAATGACATATTAGAGGGACATAATTATGAAAATCCACGGAAGCATTTAAAAAAATAAAAAAATTTGAAAAAAAGAAAGTGGAGTAGGTAAGTTACCTACTCCATGGAGTTGGATCCCTTTCATCATCATATATATGTATAGAGAGAGAGATAATAATGCAACATCCTAAAAAATATCCACTTAATCTCAAAAACCACCATATATATAACGTAATTACACTTAACTACTTGAACACATTTTGTGGAAGATGGATCTATTTTGGGAAAAAGGAAAACGATTAAACATAACTACTTGTATTTTACATAACTTAAAAAAAATAAATTTGTCACGTAAATTTCTCTTAAGAACACAGTGGTTTGATAAAACAAAAAATAATAATACAAAATCTATCCACGTTGAGAATCCTTTGAGGGCAATTAATATCACAACTTATCTTTATAAAAATACCATTCACTGTAAGTATTGCTAATTAATCAGATATACAATAGTCTTCTTTTATTCGATATAGATCCATGTTCTGAATGATATCTTTTCGGTAGACACATAGGGATAAAAAAAAGAGAGATTGCTTACGAGAGATTTCACATAATCGTGGTTATACATTTATAAGACGATTCACGAAAGTGATCGGATGTACCAACAACAAAAGATGATCGAGGGACTAGGCCAAGGTTCGACAATAATCTTTAAAATCGATAACCTCCGAATCGTGAGATACGCAGATAATAAGGGAGAAAATCAAGATCTGTTACCTATGATAGCACACGTCTCTGATCCGCGTGCTCGGTCGCTCGATCAAGAGTTCGATGAGGGAAGTGCCTTTCCCTTGCGATGGGGCTCCTCCTTTTCATGTTGTCGTGAAGCTACAGAGCATGCACCGTTCTCCCTTTGGTTCTCTAGAGAAGTGGGAAAAATGAGATACGAGAAAGACTTAGGAAGGAAGAAAAGGGCCGATTAGGGTTTGGAAAAGAGTGCCAATGAAGGGAGATTAAGGGTGTGGGTCTTTATATAGGTTAGGATTAAAGCCCTAGTTTTAGGATCCGTAAAACAGCCCTAATCCGAAATTAATAATCAAAACCCGTAACCATTAAATCCTCTCAAAATCCATGACCCCTCTTCACCAAAACAGGCATATCTTCCACATCCGAACTCGGAATTACACGTTTTTGGACTTGTTGAAAGCTTGCGATGAGACGCTTCTTTTAGGTATAATATTGAATAGGTTTTACGACTTCAGAAAAGTCGAAAATTGTGGGGTGTTACATAAAATGACACCAAGATCATGAAAATTCGATAAATAATGATGAAGATAAGAATAATTGAAGTTCATGAACTAAAATAGAAATGAAATAAATGAAATATTTGCAGTTATGCTTCTGAAAAAGGATCAATCTGTAATTTCCAAAAACCACAAGACCTCTTCTGCAAATTACCCTTTGTAATTCCACGAACTTGTAATGTCTTCTATGCAAAAATCCAAAAGTGACGCGCTACACACGTGATCTGGACACTTTTGTTTTTCTCAGAAACTATAAGGGCTCGATTTCAAATTTGCCCGGCCGCATGTTGCTGGTAACATACGAGCAGGCGCAGCTCGAGACTTGTATCCGGGACTCAACGCGGTGCCTTCCTTCAGTTCGGTGGTGCCCGAGGCAAGTTGTTCGGATTAGCCTAGAGGAGGATATGGTTTGTCCATGGGAGGTTGAATCTACGTCTGCCTTTCGTGGAATCTCGACGAATGAGATCACCCCAGTTTTAATCCAGCGGGATCTGGAGATCTTGGATGTGCGGAGTAGGGTGGTCCAGTAGTGGGTTGCTGCATTGGCAGTTGCGCGTCTAGATTTCGGTGATGTTGTCATTGCGACGAGGGCCGAAGACAATAACATAGGAGCGGTAGCCTAATCCAAGGCGGGGGGCAGAGATGCAGTTGGCGGTCGCCTGAGTGAGGTGAGGGTTGCCTCACTACTGTCTTCGCTTGCAGAGGATCAGCGGTGCTCCTCGAGGCATGGTTGTGCATGAATGGGGCACCGACACAGGGGGCATCCCTGTGGATCTCGCCGTGCTAGAGGTCGTCACCGGTAGGGGGTACTGCCAGCACCCCATCCTCGAGCTCTCTCTCACTGATTGGAGGATGGCGGATATCGACGGATCGACTGATGAGGGTCTTAAATAGGGGAAGAATCGGCAATGGTTCGGGTGGTGGCTGAGATAATCGGGAAAGGTGAAGAGATACAGAGGTCGGCCATTGGGGTTTATGGGTAGGTGGAAGGGATTAGGGAAATTTGTTGCAGAGAATAGGGGAGCAGCTCGTGAGGATAGAGGCGGTTGTATCTTTGTTGCAGGTGGTGGGGATTTGACCGTGGAGGACTTTTTCAATAAGATCGAGGGGTGGCTACGGCCTGGAAGGGAGGTTTTGATGGCCAGAAATCTCAGTCAAGGATAGGCAACTTAGGTGCGGCAGAAGATGTGGAGCGGGAAGACGATGTCGGGCAGCGCAACAGAGAGCATGGAAGGAAGCGGATCCTCACATGCCATGGCATGTGAGGAGGGAGTCGGGGATGGCCATGTGCCCTACATGTACATGGAGGGTGACATCAGCAAATAGTCACGTGCAAGGCTCATGACAAGTGGGGAATAAAGAAGCACGTGCTAGACACACGAGGAGATGTAGGAGGTGTCACTAGGCCAGGGTGGCCTAGTTATGAGAAGACACGTGATAATTGGCCCTGGTTGACCAGTGCCAAAATACGAAGATAAGTAAGAATAAAATACAAACTGACCTCGAATGCAAAAATAACCAACATGAAAAATGTGTATTTAAATGCAATTAAGTGCACATGAAATGCATAAGGAAAGATATGCAATTTTGGGTTAGTATTTTATGTATAAACGTACCCAATTTTTGGCTTTACAATTTTTATTTGTTTTTCTAATGTAAATAAATGCATGAAAAATCAAACATTCTATGAAATAATGCAATGGACTCAAATGAATATTTTTTGGAATTTTTCCGATTTAAACAAGTCAGAAAAAGTTGGCAAGTTAATTATGTACATGTGGATCAAGTTAGAAGGCTCAAGTCAGAATTGGTCTTTTTTTGCTTTTCTGATATTTTTGAATTTTGAATTTTATTTGTTTTTTTAAAACAATGAAAAAAGTAAAGAAAAAAGAAACAATGAGAATGAATGAAATGTACACATGAAATGATGGGTCAAAACCAATTAAACTACACAATGTGCAAAATAGGCCCAAAATCCATTTTTCACAAAGGAACTCCGATTCTTTTGAACTTGATCTTATTTTGAAGATAATTGAATGTGCATTAGTTGAAAAGTGAGTTGGATTTATTTGGACTCTTTATGAGAGAGATATCAATGTTTTAGTATGTCAATCCTTAAATTAGAGTTTGGGTTTATTTTACATATGTGCATTTTAGCAATTTTTAAGCATTTTTATGGATTAATTTTAGTGACATGTACACAATGGAGTTGATTTAAGGTCAACTGGAGTTATCATAAATTAACTTAAAATGCATGGAGGTAGGTTGAAATGCATAGATGATTATGAATGCAATATGAAGTGTTAATTTATGCAAATTATTTACAGATGTCTAAAAGTTAATTTTATGAATTTAACATTCTAATGGACCTAAATTCTAAAGATGAAGATCTATTTTCAACTAATTATAGTGATGAATCACAAATTCATCAATGAGGGTTGATGCAGAGGGGCATCGGTATGGGCAGTTCAGTGGGCGGCAAAGCAGTCAATAGTGGTAGTAGGCGTAAGCTAGAGGTAGAGGTGCAGGCAATGGGAAGAGATCATTGGTGAGGAGGATGGAGGTGCAGGTCTATGACAGATGGGATCGCATGCAAGAAAGGGCCTTGTTCAGGTGGTGTAAGCCCAACGATCGATCGACTATGGCAGAGATGGGGAGGAAAACGAAATGGAGAAGAAAAGGGGGTTCAAAGTCATATTGGTAGATGGAGGGAATCAGAGCCCCTCTGATTATTTCTCTACACCAGGAGATGAGGTGGCGCTTGCCTCTATAAGAAGCGATAGCCACAAGGTCGGGAATCCGACCTTGGAACGCGTCGAGCGACCTGCTGATGGTGTGAAGGAGCTACTTCCACTAGGCCTGTTGTGAAGATCTGTACGACAGAGGATGCAAACAGATGTGAAGGTGGTGCAAAGATGCAAGACAGAGACGGAGCGCGATTGGTGGCACCTCTCTTGTACGAGGGGGCCGACGTGGTGAATGTAAGGATGAATTACGAGGATAAAGAAAGGGAAGAAGGATAGTTACCTGAGGTTGAAGTTTGTTAGGAGGAGCTGATACTCCTGTCGTCGCTCAAATCCTTAGGCGAAGGGATCTCGAGCTCATGTAGATCTTAGAAGTTACCCCTCGATTGGGGGAATGACCGAGCATCACACAACACGTCTGTCTCTCATCATTGCTAGTGAGGGAGCCCTTGGTTGCGTTCACATGCAAAGGGTAGCAGCTGGAGGAGGGAAGATCTTGAAGTGGGTGGATGGCTGGAGATGGAGGGGGTCTGGGGTTTTATCGAATGAGAGGCTAGATAGGAAATCATGTAGGAGGTGAGGCAATGTGTAACGACCAGGAGGGGTAGGAATAGTGGTTGGTGGAAGCAATGGTTACATAGGTAATGACCGCGAGACAAGGGAACAATTGGTTGGGAAGGGGAGGAAATGGCATGTGTCATGCATCCTTTAACTAGAGGTATGTATCATTATATGCATGAATTTGTACATTTGTCATACCATTAGGTTTATAACCTGATAGAGGTATATATGAAGGCGTGATAGTGTGCATACGAAGTATATGAGTGATACGATCTCCAAAAAGGATCATAGAGATTCACTATTGGACTGAAAGATATGAATTCACTAATGAAATATTAGGATAAACCAAATTCTATCAATTGTTTTCTTGTTTTGGAAAATGACATGATTTATAGGTGTGGTATGTGATTTTAGATAACATATGATTGATACCAACTCCCATTGCTCAAATAAGAAACTTTATGATAAAACTCTAAAGAAGACAATTCAAATGAGTTTAGAACCTCAGGTTTAATCATAGTCTTATAGTATGCAGGATCTATAGGTATTAGGAATAATCGCGGGTGATGTGATCTTAAATTAATTGTATACCATAACACTTCCATTTCGGGAGTGAATGCAACATGTTTGGATTTTAGTGACTCCACACAGTGAATTAGTTATTTTATTTCAGTCCAAAAATTGGACATTATTTTTAATTGGATTCTGATGCAATGAGAATGTAAGATCTATTGTATGTCATGATTAGACGACATTGAGATGTCCTCTAGAGATGGATATGGGATTAGATCTCAATATCCAAGTAACTATAAATGTATAATATAATTTCCCCAACCACATCTCTGTGTATTTGTGGAGAAGGCAGACTATATGTGAAAAAGTTCATGGATTGTTCCAATAAAAATAAATTACAATTATAATGACAAGAGAGAAAATATGATAATTAAATTGGATTTAATTATCTAAGATAATATTAATGCAGATAGTTATTTCCATGATGACTTTATGGAATATTATGGATATGATCCACATTATTATTTAGATGATCAGAATCCACAAATTAAATTGTGTATGTCAATTAGATTCACATTCAAACAGAAATGTAAATTTAATTTACATTTCTTTTTGGACCAATGAATATGATTCATATTTATTAATGATATAGTTTGTAAATGTTACAAATTATTTAAAAACAAATAGATGAATAGTTAATTGGAGCACAAAATCAACTTTAATTAAAGAAGGAAAGAAAATCCTTTCCTAATTTGGAATGGATTTCCATAGTTGTCCCACCATAGTGGACATCCACCCAAATTTGGGGAGAGGATTTTCTATGTCTATTAATTATCAAATAATTCATTTATTCGTTTACTGATTAATTGAATTAATAATTAAACTTTTATTTTAATCCTAAAAGTTATTTTGAGCTCCTTCAATCTTGACCATTGATCTTGTAATGATGATATCAATCCTAATGGTCTGAATATGTATATAAGGAAAGGCATGGTCTGCTATCATATATACAACAATTAAGAAAAAAAGACTCTCTATGGATGTCTCCTCTCTCTCTCTCTCTCTCTCTGATTGTAGCCATCCCTTTACAACAAGGTTGACGAGTAAGTTAGTTCATTTTTCTAGATTGTTGGAGTTACGTAGTTCATACAATCACCTATAAGTGTTGTCTCCATGAGATTAGGCTTAGACAAGAGGTCTCTTTCCACAGACAAGAAGATGACAAACATGCTTCAAGAGGTAATTCTATACTCTTTTGTATTTATGGAATTAACTATAAATCGTTCCCAATCCATGTGGTTTCATCATTGTTTTTTAAACTACAATTCCACTGTTATATTGGTGTGATCGGATGTGATTAAATCTACGTGCTTTTATTATGCACAAGGTTTAAAAGTACCCCTTCAATGATGTCCCTTGGTTTGCTTTGGTCAAAGATTTTAGTACTTTTGCCCATTTGGCCCTGCCCATGGGCCGACCCAACCCGTAATTTGGCTAGGTATAATTGTATGTGATATCAATGGCTAATGAACAATTCATAAACATGGGAACTTAGAGAGTTGTTTGTGCAAATTCTCCATGAGTCACGTGCCAGGAATATGCATACACTTGAATGGTGACTGGCTAACGGTGGACATGGATCAAAGGGCTCCTAATATGCACATGTGTCTCATTAAAGAGGCATTGATGGAAATCATATCTTCTAGATATGGTCGAGGATATTTGAGTCTACCCCATGTTGGTAGCTCTGCATCAGATGCATGGATATCATAGATGAACAATGATGGATTACTTTGATCAAATGGATATGACCAACTCTCTCTTGTTAATCGGATGGAGGTTGTGCGATTTGGGTATGTCACTTGTTCCTCCCCAAATTACATAGAATATCCATGTTGTGAACTTGATTTGTGATTGAATGAAACTTCTACGACTCTATTGAATCTCCTATGATGATGATTAGATTGAAGGTACTCATCTACTCTAGGATTAGTGTTCTCTCCAGATCGAAGACGATTCCTCTCAAAGTGGTCCTTGTTGTTTTAATGTTATGGGTCTTGATTTTGAAGTGCTATGATTGATCAGGTACTGGATCACCTGTAGGTATTTCTTCACAAGCGATGGAGTTCATCTATAGATGCTTGAGCATAAGATATTGCTCGAATTAGATAATGTTTCTTTGAACGATGCTCAATACTCGAGTATTGTTGATTGTAAATCGATCCAATGTACTAACAAGCGGGCACACACTCGATCGTTGCGTCGATCGATCTAAAAATCAAACAACAATCAACCCGTAATAGTGAATAATAATCAAAGTGCAAATGTGAGTTAAAATTTATTTTTACTTTACATAATTATGTATTAGCATAAGTATTGTATAGTGTCAATCTCTAAGAAACACAAAGGGTAGTGAATTATTATTAATTAGCTAATTAATAATAATTACTTTTTTACATTTTTTAATCCTTTTCTTATGTTAAGGTGGGTTTTATTTATACTTAATTTTTATAAACTTTTGTTTTATATTTTTATTTTTTGCAGAATTTTGATTTTTTTTTATTTTTAAAATTTAAAATAATAATATTTGATATAATATAGATATTATAGTTTTATATAAGTAATATATAATATAGATATTACAGTTATATGCATGTAATATATATTAGGGGTTGGGGAGGCTGCACCAACGGTGGAGCTAACTAGCTGCACCCGGCCATTTTTTCTTTGATTTTTTGTGTTTTTGAAATGAAACCTAGGGGGATTTAAATCACTATATATCACCATGATATAATATCAATTTCAACTAAATTCGATATTTCTATCATCTCCATCAATGCTATGACATTTTAACGGTTTCATAATTATTGAAATTTACCATATCTGGATGGGCATGCTAGGAGTGTTTGTTTTGCATGAAATTTGAAACACATATTCCACACAATAAACTAAGTAAATCCCCATAAGTTTTTTCCAAGAAAAAACAATGAAAAAATGGTGGGGTGTAGCCAGTTGTGTGCACCCGCCGGTGCACACTCCCTTTTCCCTGTATATTATATGTAGATAATATAACTTCTTAGATTTTTAAAGAAAATAAAGAACAAAAGTCAAAATAAAATTAAAATAAAGAAAATAAAATGTTTTTGTATTATATATTTTGTTGTTTTTGTTACTTTTATGATATTTCCCTATTTTTTTATGGATTTTTAAAGTTGAAAATTTATATAAACATGGAATATAATAATTTTGTGATCTTTTTTAGTGTTTAATAAATAAAGATATATATATATATATATTTCAAAATTTATCTCGGATTTTTTTTAATATATATTATAAATAATAAAGAGAATTCATAAATAGAATTGTTTAATTTTGGATTTTTATATATTTTTCTACAAAAGTTTATAATATTTTTAGTTTTTTTATGTTTTATATTTTGATTTTTTTGTGATTTTGGATATGTGAGAGAATATAGTGTAATATAGATAATACATAATTTTTTGAAATTTTTAGACATACATTTATTTTTTTTTGGATTTTTAATAACTAAACATAGAAATAATACATGTTTTTGTGTTTTAAAAAATGGGATATTGGGTTTAATGTCAAACATAATTAACGTTTGAAAAAGCATGGTTCCAGACATCTATTCTAATTTTCCCACAATTTTTGGCATAAAGGACTCAGATTAGATTTGGGTATGCTCCTTCATCCGACTACTCTGATGAATCTCCATCTCATGACCCTTATTAATTCATTTCGGCCTTAAATTCCTAGCCAAATACATGTATATAACATTAATTTGTTCAAAATAAAACTTAATAAGAGACATATAAATACTGAGTGACCATAGACCCTGAGACATATAAATAAAACTCAATAGGAGACATATTTAATTCCAAAATAAAATAATAGGGGAAAAGAAAAGAAAAAGAATGAAGTGTTTAAAACATTGAGTGACCCTAGACCTCGAGACTCAGTTATCATGATGACTTGGTCGACAAAGTATAAATTTGCGGTAGATAGGGTAGATTCACTGTACAAAATACAACTCAAATTTTAATTCTTTATCGATCAACAATCCCATTTTGGGACTTATTTTATTTTATCATTTTTACCTCAAATAAATAGACCTTCAACATGAAGTTGTACATAGAAAAACAAGTAAAAATAAAAAAATATTCCTTTTAAAAAAATGCACTTTGTGCCCGGGACACACATAATAAAGTCACAAAGCAAACTTCGTCGATGTATATCTTCTCCATACATAAAAAAATTAACCAAACTCATCTTTATTTTTCATGAAATTTAATTATGTGTATAATGAATTTGATTTCATCTAATTTAGAATTAAAATGTAAAAATTGTCTTCTGGGCCCTCATTAACAATATACTTGTATAAAATATTTAATTTATTTATTCTTTATAATTTTCTCTTTCTTATATTTTCTAATATTTGTAAATAATATACATAAAACATTTACATTATAAAAATTAAATAAAACCATTAAAAATACATTAAAATAAATAAAGATATTTAATATACAGATGAATTATGCCTATATAATATATGTACTTAAATATTTTGGCAAACGACTAAATACAGAAAATAACTAAAAGTATGTAAATGTGTGATTAAATAAATTCTAAATATATAAATACCTATTGCTATTAATAAAATCTAAACCTAAAAACAAAATTAAATATATCAAATATAGGTATATTTACCTACGTATACATGTAAATATTAATACATAATAAACTAACTTGTAAAAAAAATAGCAATAATATAATACTTCGTAAAAAAGAATTTTTTTTATGTTTTGACGAAAATATAATAAGATCATTTGCTTTTTATTTTGATTTAATAAGGCATTTCTTTCACTTATTTTCTAGTTCGTCCACGTGGACCAACCAGATCCGTCCGTTAGTTGACCTTGGGTAACGCACCCTCCATCTCTTATGACTTGTCAAGCTTCTTGAGGTACACACTTTTACCCTTTTTCCTGAGAAATATAATGATCAGAATGCTTCACTCCATAAACAAATTCGAGAGATTTGACCTTTGTGAGTCACGCCCCACCTTCTGATTTGCTCTACCATCATCGAGCCGATCAAAATTCTCTTTGTAAACCACCCTCTTCGTTTGTCTATAAATAATACTCTCTTCACCAATTTTGAGGTTTGATACCTCTTCATGATCTGTAAGCTCAAGATTTGTGATGTTTGAGATCACCGGTGATTGCAGCATGCTCGCGGAGGTCTAGGCATGGAAAAAGTTGATCGAGGCTGGTGATCCAGAGCTTACTGGAGACTAACTCATGCATGTTTTTACATCTCTCAATTCCTTAAAAAATAGTTATAGTTTTATATTTCTTTTAATGCATTTTAATTTCAATAGCTTTGGTTAGCATTTGTTTTTGTCAATTATGACATAGCATTTTGTGATTTCCCAATCTTATAGTCGCTTGGAGCTCAAGCTACAAGTCAAAATACAATAGTACAAACCCTGTTTCGACCCATAACCACCTCCGTCTCGCTCCACTCCATCTTATTAGCAAAAACATATCTATGGACCTCGATTCATGAAAGGAATCGGGGTATCAGTGCTCTATCTGTCATCGCTCTCTAACCTTCCATTTCCCAAAGCATTTAATCAATATTTTGGGTCGATGTGTTGGACATGCGAGCCCACGATGAGCCATTATGCAATAAATGTTATTGCGAATATCATTCCCTAATCTGAAATGAAGAATAAGTAAATTGTATAATAGGTCCCTTAGTACAATTAGGGTTATGTTCCATGGCCATCTTAGTAATCATATAGTTGTTAATTAATAATTGAATCATAGAGGCTGGTGCTTTGATGAATATCTAAAGAGTCAGATTGAGGACTCATCAAGCACTGTGAAATGATTATTAAGAGAGGATCTCCAACCTGAAAAGAGATGGAAATCTTTTCTCTACAGTATGATATCAGACCGACCTCTTGATGCATCGGAGGTGTCAAATTAGTTAGATCAAGGAGTTGACTTAGCAAGATCGAGATAATGCACTCATCCTCTAACCGGAGACATGTGTGTTAGTATATATCTGAGTATGTACATTTGGCAGACCAATAGGTTGATGACCTAACCAACTTCTATACAGTGGTGCGTTAGTGTGCATGCAAGGGCATATGAGTAATACAAGCTCTCAAAGGGATCATACATGTTCATTACTAAATCGGAATACATGAGCTCATTCATGAGATAATGAGAAGAATCAAATTCCATGCCGATCGTCTCGCTTTGGAATCTTGATTTAATTTGTAGGTTTGATATATATTTTTGGAAAGTATATGATCAAGACCTAGGTGTGATATATGCTTTTGGAAAGTATATGATCGATACAGGCTCCCAATGATCAAATGAGAAACATACTGATAAAACTCTGAACAAGATAATGTAAAATAGATCTTATACTTCGGGTTTATTCTGGGTCTTCCAATATGCAGAATGTACAAGTATTAGGAATACCTGACGTTGATGTGATCATAAAAAATTGCATAACCATGACACTTCCATTCCTAGGGAGTGATGAAACAGGTCTGGATTATAGTGACTCCTCTCAGTAGAGAAGTTATTTGATATTGATCCAAATGTTGGACATTTATCTGAATGCCATTCAGATGTAATAAGAAGATTATATTTGCGATCTTGATTTAATCAAGCATCTATGAGAGGTCCGCAAGATTTGGATTTGAGATGCGATCTCAATATCCAAGTCACTGTACATCGAACAATAAAATCGCCCTATCCTTTTCTCCAAGTATCTGCGGAGAAAGCACATTATCCTTGAAAGAGTTCATGGATAATTTCATTGTTGATATTTTATATCCGAGCATTGAGAAAATGGATAATTAAATATGATTTAATTATCACGAATAATATAAATTTGATTCATATTATAAGGAAAGTTATCATAGATAATTAAATGTGATTTAATTATCAGAGATGTAAATAATGTGAATGTGATTCATATTATTTGGGCACATGAGAATAGAGATCCCATATGATTAAATGTGATTTAGTTATCATGGATATGAACAATATCGATATTACTACCCATAATAATCATATATATTGTAAATGTGATTTATAATATATAAGAGAGAACTATTTGTAATTTACAATTGTTAATTAAATGTTGATGTGAATTGGATTCAAGTTGGATAATTAATTGAATGCGTAGTTCGCATTTTATTTTGGATTGTGAATATGATTCACAATTTTCCTATGAATAATTGTGTATGTAATTTGAGATGAAAATGTAATATGATTTAATTTCATGTGTGAATATTGCAATCTTGGTCGACTACTTAACGCAACTTCTTAAAAAGTATTTAGGAAGTTGTCTCAGCCATGGCCGATCCCAAGCCCGGGTTAATGAGGTGGGTTGCGTTAGGTAGCCGATATCCAGCGTAAAACAGTTAGAGACAACTTCCTAAATAGTATTTATTTCAAAAAAAAAATACTAAACAAGAAGTTGCCTCATGACTGTCGGATCTTTACAACATGGATTTAAGCAAATATACAAATTTCGTTGGGGTGTTCCCTACTTGTGACACGTTGCATCGCCCAAATGCAATGAAAAATTGTCAAGGGCCGCTACATCACAGCCTGGATGTAGTTTAAAATTTGCAAGGCTTCTCGCATGAGGAACGCATGCGGGTAATTAAGCCATTTCCGCTGCATCACCGCCCAGATGCAGTCCAAAATTTACAAGGGTTCTCGCATAATGGACGCATGCGAGTAAAGAAGTTTGTCGAAAAGAGATTGCTACGGAAGCTGCGGATTGGTAGTTTGAATATTGGAACTTTAACTGGAAAGTTGATAGAGATAGTGGATACGATGGAAAGAAGGAAGATTCATATACCATGTCTTCAAGAGAATAAATGGGTTGGAGAGAAAGCAAGGGAGACTGATAAGACATGCTTTAAACTTTGGTATTCGGTAAATATAAGGGAAGAAACGGTGTTGGAGTGGTTGTTCATAAAGATTTGAAGGATTGTGTGGTCGAGGTGAAATGATTCGAGGATCGAATTATTTTGCAAAAAATGGTGCTTGAAGAAGAAATTTTGAATATCATCTTAGTTTATGCACCACAAATTGGTTTAGATGAAAGGACTAAATAAGCTTTTTGGGAGGATTTGGATAAGAGTCTACAAGGAATCCCACAAAGAGAGATGATTTGCTTCGGTGGAGATCTTAATGGACATGTGGGAAAAGATTCTTCAGGGTATGTTAGTGTTCATGGAGGACATGGTTTTGGGGATAGAAATGAAGAGGGAAAGCCATCCTGGATTTTATAATGGCATATAATCTTTTCATAGCAAACACTCTCTTCAAGAAGAGGAAGGAACATTTAATTACTTATAAGACTGGTCCAACTAGAATAGAGATAGATTACTTTGCGTTGAGGAGAAGAGATTGGTTGTGTTGTAAAGACTACAAAGTAATCCCAAGAGAGAGTTTGACAACCCAACATCGCGTGTTCGTCTTGGATGTAAAAATGAAAGGGCTCGTAAAGAAAAGGAGGTCTTCTATGATAACTAGAACTAGATGGTTGAATCTTCCACTGAAGCAAGCGAGCTTCAAGGAGAAGGTTTTAGAATACTTATCTTGGGATTGTAGCGGTAGTGCAAACGAGATGTGGGAGGCAGTGGCATCTTGTATCCGAAATGTAGCCAAAGGGATGCTAGGTGAGTCAAAGGGAGGAGCTCCAGGTCAAAAGAAGGCTTGGTGATGGAGTAAAGGGGTGCAAGAGAAGCTAAAAATAAAAAGGGCTCGCTTTAAAGCTATGTCTAAGGATAGAACAAAGGAAACTGTCACAAACTACAAAATAGCAAAGAAGGAACCAAAGAAGGCTGTTAACGAAGCTAAGTCAAACTTCTCGACTCTAAGGAGGGACAGAAGGATATATTCAGGTTAGCCAAAGTAAGAGAAAGAAAGACCAAAGACCTTTATCAAGTGAGACACATTAAGGATGAGGAAGTTCATGTGCTTGTTACTCAGAAGGATATAAAGACTAGATGGGAATAATACTTACATAAACATTTCACTGGGGAAGGAAATAGATAGATCACTTTGGGTGATCTAGCTAGTAGTGAAAGTTACTTGAATTGTGCGAGCTATAAGCGGATACAAAGAAAGGAAGTAGAGGAGGCTTTGAAGGTTATGAGACCCGGGAAAGGTGTAGGATAGGATGACATCCCTGTGGAAGTATGGAGAGTTTTAGGTGAGTGTGGTTTGACTTGGCTTATGAATCTATTCAATGTTATTTGGCAAATAAAGAAAATGTCTGAAGATTGGAGGAGGATTATTGTGGTCCCCTATATAAGAATAAAGGAGACATTCAAAATTATTCAAATTATAGAGGTATCAAGCTGATGAGTCATACTATGAAAATTTGGGAACGTGTGATCGAAAAAAGGTTCAGGCAAGTTTCCAACATAAAAGAAAACCAATTCGGATTCATGTAAGGTCACTCAATAATTGAAGCCATCCATTTGCTGAGGAGAACAATGGAGATTTATAGAACTAAAAGGAAGAACCTCCATATGATCTTTATTGATTTAGAGAAGGCTTCTGATTCTGTCCCATGAGAGATATTGTGGAGAGTTTTGGAAAAGATACAAGTACATGTCCTATACATTAACCTCATAAAGGACATGTATGATAAGGCTTTATCTTATGTAAGGACCCCGTCTAGAAAGACTGGATATTTTGACATCAACATTGGTTTACATCAAGATTTTGTTTTTTGTCCATTTCTTTTGACTTTGATTATGGACGAGTTGAGAAGGCACAATAATGATGAGTTACCCTGGTGTATGTTATATGCTGATGATATTGTGTTAATTGATGAGACTAGAGATGGAGTGAATGAGAAGCTTGAGGTCTGGAGACATGAGTTGGAGAATAAAGGATTCTGTATAAGTAGGGCTAAGACGGAATATATGAAGTGCACCTTTGATGGAAGCAATGGTGAAGGAATTGAGGTGAAGATTGGTGACGATAACCTTCAGAAGAGAGATTCCTTTAGATATCTGGGATCTATTCCGCAACATGATGGGGAAATTAATGGAGATGTTACTAATAGAATAAATGCAGGCTGGCTAAAGTTGAGAGGAGCCTCTGATGTTCTCTGTGTGAAGAAAAATCCTTTAAAAATTAAAGGAAAGTTTTACAAAGCAGCTGTGAGGCCTACTATGCTTTATGGATCTGAATGTTGTCCTGTGAACCATAGACATGTGCAGAGAATGTTGTAGAAATGAAAATTCTAAGGTGGATGTATGGACACACATGCAAAGATCAGATTCAGAATGATGCAATCAGAAAGAAAGTTGGTATAGCTTCGACCGAGGATAAGTTGCGAGAAAATCGCTTAAGATGGTTTGGACATTTGCAAATAAGATCAGTTGATGCACCAGTTAGGAGATGCGAGTGTTGGGATGTTGAGCCAGCTAAGAGAGGGCGAGGACTGCTCAATAAGTGTTGTAAAGAGACCATACTAAGGGATCTTAGTTTTATGGATATAAGCTCGGGATTGACCCAAGATAGATCTGAATGGAGGCGAAGAATCCATGTAGCCGACCCTACTTAATTGTGAGAAAAGGCTTGGTTGCTATTGTTTGTCATTTTTGTTGAAGATTGCAATATTCACAAAATAAGTATGATTTATTTTTGTATAATAATTTACAACAAGTGTTGTTGTAAATTTTGTAAATTTCAATGGAATAATGTAATCTCATGAGAATACATAAGATTCCCACCAACACCCATTAGGAAAGGGTGATGCAATCTCCTTTCCAATATCTCCAAGTTTGATTGATTTATTTTAGGATTGAATTATATTGATTTATCAATACATATTTAATCTAAATTAAATTAATTGTTGTTATGTTTTTACAAAAAAATGTTGGCCACAAAAAGAAACACAAATCAATGTGACCCATTGGATTTGTGTTGTCCATGGATTGGGATCCATGGATCCCAAAATATTATAAATATAAGAAAACCCCTTGCTATTCAAGTTACACAAGTTGGATACAAGAACTTCATATGCTCTCTATCTCTCTCTCATTCTATACACGCCCTCTCTCTTGCTTGTGGCCATCCACCATGGAGCCCTAAAGAGTCGCTCTCGATGCAGCATCGTCGTTATGCTACCAGATTGTTTGCTCTTGGATCTCCGTCTCCTTAGGCGTACCTCATTCGTGAAGAAGATGTTGGATCTCGTGTGACGATATCAGGATCGTTGCTTGAATCATCAACATGGATTACGAGAATCATGCGTTCCATCAATGCGCTCGCAAGCGTCTCCTCCATCGGATCGTATTTGAGACAGGAGATCTCTTCGTTTAGAGACTTGATCACAACCATTCTTTAAGAGGAAAACCAAAAACTTTTGTGGTTTAGATTAAACGATCCAATAAGTGTTCTTGGATCACGTGGTTTCATCACACTAAAAAAATTTAATCGCTCCCGATAGCATATGATGCGATCCTCACGCTTCCGTGATGCGCTTAAGGATCTCACCATATCCTTCACGATGAACATCGCCTCAAGCCATGGTTACTTTTGTGCAAGCTAAGGATAAAGAGTGACTTAGAGCAGAGTGCTAGAGCTCCATTTTAAGCTCCAGGTCACGAGAAGTGTATCGAGCTCCAATTTCCCTTTATTATTTACTTGTTACATCTGGTGGTCACCTACATACATAGAAGGTCCTTGGGAACCTTCTAGGGCTTTCAGAGCAACATAAGAAAGCCGTAGTTGTGAGGAGTCAAGGATTGAATCTCACCCAAGCACGGTTCTTAGTTGTTCTTCCCATAATGGCCATGACCATTCAATCATGATTGGACCCTCCAGGCGTACAACAACTGTCAGATCACCCACACTTTCAACTATCAGATCCCAACGAGGTTCATGTCCTAGCCCTCTACTAATGAAGGAGTATCCGTCGTCCATTGCGTGTATTTAAAACTTTTATTTGCATTATAAAATATTTGTAGTATATGCATATTAGACCCAATACTTTATTTTATTTACATTTTGGTCCGTGCCATGTCACCTCACGTGGTGGCCCACATGCGTGGGCATTTTATAGGAAAGCCTTTGTGGCTTTTTTATTCCATTTTATTATTAAAAATTCAAATATTCGTATAATACTTTTGTGTTATTTACACATGGCACCTTGTACTTATATTTTGTCACAATATATCCCTTTCAGGTTGTTCTATTTTATTTATGAGTTTTTATTTTTATTAAATAGATCTAAAGTATAAAAAATTATGGGAAAATTTGTGTGAATGGTTGATGTTGTTCTGATCTTCACCACACTTTTTAGTATTTCCATGCATTTTTCCATTTATTAAAAATTATTATGGATCCATATTTCCCCTATTCAGCTATAGGAAAAAATATGTATAATAACTTCTAAAAAAATCCAGAAATTAGAGTATATTTATTATTGCATTTGGTCACTACATACCAAAAATCACAAAAACAAATATGAAAGAAAACCCGGAAATTAAAAAAAACACATCTAATCCTAAACAAATAAGCAAAAATTTTATAAAATCCCCAAAATAGAGTTCTCTGCTCTGTATATTTTTCATATAATTTAGCATATATTAAAATTAGTTTACAAAATTTTCGATATTATTATCTATTTTTCAAACCCAAAACCATTCAACCTAATTATTAAAGATATTGTTTTTGATTTATTTAAGATTTTAAAAATACTCAAATATTAGTAAAAATCACATAAAAATTTACAAGAATAGAGATAAATATAAAAAGGAACAACACATTTTATTTTTAAAATTTGAGTATTCATATTTATTAATTATAAATGTAAAAGAATATATAGAATATTTACACTATATATACTTCTATACTTTTAAATAATAATATTATTAATTATAAATACCTTAGATATTTTTTAAAGCCTTAAAAAATAAAAAGACTATTTTTATTTGTATTTTCATATTTTGTATATATTTAATATTAATATATATATATATATATATATAAGTAGTGTTATATTATACTTATTAATACATACATATATATATATATACTTCTTATCTCTATAAAGAGAAATAAAAAATTGGAAAAATTAAAAGAAATTTAAAAATATAAAATAAAAATCCGTTTAAAATGACGAAAACTCGATAAATAAATTACACAAAAATACCTACGTAGGCTACGTATTTATCTCTTCTCCTTTTTACTTCTTGTGATTGACACTCTACTAGTTATAACTATACATTTGTCGTGGAGTTATAATAAAATTTTACTTACTTCGCTTGATTGACTTATTCATATCACGTGGGTTGATTGTTGTTTTATTATCAGTGTTTGTGTTTGGTCACCTCAACGACAATGTTCTTGTCTTGTGTGCAATGCTAGACCGGCTCAAACCCCTGTACAAAAAATGGCGTCGTTGTCGGGGAGCAATGGCTGAGTAGAGTAGACTAGCCTGCTTAGTTTTTATTATCATTTTCGACTATATGTTTCCTTAAACATTTCTCTCTCTATTATTCTTTTTATTTATTCGGGTCTGAAATATTTCTTGTTTAATTTTGTAGCAAGGTCCAACCTATTGAGGGAAAGCTTCATAGGGGACTCACTGCACCTGAAAGATACATAGGTTTGTGGTTCTTCATCCACAATTAGGAGAGAGAAACAAAAGAAGACAAGAGATTGTCATAGTAGCATAGCATAAAGTTAGCTTAATTCTTATGTGAGATATATTTATTTGCATAATTGTAATAATACAAGCACCCAACTACACTTGAAACATTCACACTCTATGAGATACATTGCCCATGTGATTGTTTACCTGAGGGCATGATGGATTTTGATTGTGTTTTCCTCGCCATCTACTTTTATTCTTCCCTATTTTCCTATCATTTTATTTGCTTTCCGTGATTTTTTATTTTTATATTTCTTTTATTTGTCTGTGATTAAGCAATTAGGTCTAAGATTGATTGATTTATTAATTTAGGTACAAATCTCTAATTATCTTCGTTGAACTAAAGTTTCTATGCTTGGACTTAGATAAAATTTTCATTGATTTCTTGGATTTGATACAATGTACCAAGAGAGAGTCGATACATTGCCTTATAGGATCCGATTTGTTGGACACCTGGCATTTTATCTAAGAAATTCAGCAAATCTTTTCTTTATGCTAATAACAATTCTTGCTTAGGGAAAATTCGCTTCTTTGTATTTTCATGTAGTTTAATTTAAATTTCTATCAGTATCTCACATGGTGATTGCTGGGGAGCATTGTGAGTTTTCTTACTGAGCATACATCATTCTGACACAAGGGTGATATTTCCGTCCTAGTGTCAGCTTGCGTTGCTTTTCCACTACCTCTATTATTCAAATTTAGTTTTAAAATTAATCCAAAAAAATATTAGGCATATTATTTTGAAAAATATTTAAAAAATTGAAAATAAAAAATTTAAACAAGGGGACTATTTAAAAAACTTGACAAAAAATAAAATTTGTAATGGACATCATTGTTTGAGGTTTATAAAGCCCACACTGTTTTCATGTATATTCAAGACGGAGTGAGACATGACCCTAACGATTAGAGCCAAAAAGCCAGCCTAATTACTACCTTGTTATTGGCTAGATTCACAAAGTATTGATGCTACTATCATACATGGGCAAGTAGGGCCTTGTCAACAATTGTGTCCTCTCCTTGCGTAGAACATCTGACTTGTTCGAAGTATTGGGCATAGGCCACACACTCTTGGGTGCATCTGCCTCATTGTTCCACAATCGAGTACCCCAATAGGTGGAAATAGTGATTTTTATTGCATTCCTCCTCTATTCTTTGAATGAGTAGTGGATCCTTAACCAATAGAAAGGATTCTCTCAAAAAGGTACAAGCTACATGTTACAAAGGAAGTGGAAGTACATGATACTTTTCTGTCAGTACTCACTATCCTATAGGGCAAGCCCTCTAAGTACTTGTTACAAGATTTTCCAGAAAAAAAATTGAAAGATAAAAATAGACAAACTCTTACGGTTTCACATTGTCTGAGTTGGTGAATCCTTTGTTTTGCGTTTGTTTGTATCCAGATTTTGGTCTAATATTAGTCTTGTGCATTTGCGTCATTTTTCTTTTCCTCTATTTTCATTTCTCTTGTGCTTGCTCATTTTGAGCATTCTTTCATTTCTTCTTTTCATCCTCTTGTTATCATCGTGTTCTTTTACTCCTTACGTAATTCCTCTTCACCTTCAAGATGTCGACTCATAAATTTATTAGTCAGTACCCCACCGACACCTACATCGGTTCCATAGAGCGAACATCCCGAATAATTCAGGGTGATTCTTGAGTGGTTGGTTCGAGCTTTGCAAACTACTCTCAAAACTCACCGCTTCGTCCTCAAATAAACTAGGACCTCTCTTGTCCTGAATTCTATCCTTACTAGATAGATATTGATTTCACTCCTTACACCTCTCCATACTTAATAAAGTTCAGAATCAACCATGATTCTGAACACTTTTCCACAGCTGGTGCTTATTTTTAGACTGATCGAGGTAATTTTCAAACTACAGACATTGATCCTGATCTGGAGATCTGTTCAGACTCTAAACCTGAGAAGACACCCAAGAAAAAAGTGTCACAAGTAGATCGGAATAAGGTCAACAACTAGTTTCTCGCTTGAATTCAAGCAATTCAATAACTGTTGGCATACCAAGCCCTAGATCGGTTTGCATTTCAGGATATGCTGTATGAGATGAGGAGGAAGCAAGGAAACAGAGGGGGAGATGAACAACATTGTGGAGAATACAAGAAAGATAGAGGAAACCATGAGGGTAAGGATGAGGTGAGAGAGCGACCCAAGCCATCTCTCAAGGAAACTTACAATCCATGAGACATGCATATCATAGAGTGGTACCATCCATGGCCACTTTGAACTCAGTCCATAGCCTCTCTCACTTCTTACCGCTTTCCATGGGAATATGAATTAAGAACCTTACATCAACCTCCAGTAATTAAACATAATCTGTGGTACCATGTACTACCCCAACATCCCGTTAGGGGTAGTTAATATGACTACTTTCCCATTCCGTCTACTAGACAAGTTCTTGTACTAAATAAATCATATAGGGAAAGTGGCAACGACCTGGGAGGCCCTCAAATCTCCCTTCCTACACAACTACTATCCTCTTGGTTTCTATATTAGATGTGAGCACTCATATCCAATTTCTCATAGTTATTCCATGAGCCTATCCATGAGGCATGGGAAAAAGATCAAAGATCAAATGGAGAAGTGCCCCCACCACGACATTCCGAAGGCTAGTTTGGTTCAATATTTCTTCCGTGGGTTGAATAAAAAATCACATGAGATAGTTGATGCAACATGTGGAGGATCTTACTTTAACAAAGATGAAGATGTGGTGTAGCAAATCTTCGAGAAGGTGGTAGAGGGATCGAACATCTTTCTTCATCTCGAGCATTCCAGAAGCATACCCCAAATCCATCCCAATCCAATTCACATGGCATCATCATATGACCAAGAGAAAGATGAAATCTCCAATCTCAACATCATAGGGAGCCATCTATGTTGGACATGTGAGCCCCAGGCGAACCATTCTTATAATAAATGTTATTGTAATATATATGTTTTATCAATAAAAGTTATTGATGTTTCACTCCCTTTCAGAAATTAAATGAATGAATGCACTATAAGGTCCCTCTGTACAATTAGGGTTATGTACCATGGCCATCTTGATCATCATATAGCTGTAGATTCATTGAATGAATCATAGAGGCTGGTGTTTGGAGGAATATCTAAAGAGTTAAATAGAGGACTCATCAAGCACCGTCAAATGATTATTAAGAGATGATCTCCAGCCTGAGTAGGAGATGGCAATCCTTTCTCACAGTGGCTGATACCTGACCGACCTCTTGCTGTAGGTCCTCCACATGGGAATAGTGAATCGGAGGTGTCAGATTAGTTAGGTCAAAGGGTTGACTTAGCGAGATCGAGATAACCTAAGTCCTATGTTGAATACTGTCACAGCATAGGCACACATCCTCTGACCGGAGACATAAGTGTTACTATATGTCTGAGTGTGTACATTTGGCAGACCAATAGGTTGATGACCTAACCAAGGACTATGCACCGACGGGCTGGTGTGCATGTAAGGGTATATGAGTAATACGATCTCTCAAAGGGATCATACAGGTTCACTTATGAACCGGAAGACATGAGCTCACTCATGAGGTATTGGGACCGATCAAATTCCATGCATGGTCGTCGTGCTTTGGAAGCATGACATGAATTTGATGGTATGATATATGCTTTGGGAAAGGATATGATCGATACCAACTCCCTATGACTACGATTGAGAAACATGATGATCAAACCTGAAGAAGACAGTGTAAAATTGATATATATATTCAGGTTGATCATAGGTCTTCCAGTATGCAAGATGTACAGGTATTGGGAATACCTGAGGGTGATGTGATCATAGACGATTGTATAACCATGACGCTTCCACTCCGAGGGAGTGATGAAATAGGTCTGGATTTTAGTGACTCCTCTCAGTAGAGAAGCAAACTGATCTTGGTCTAAGTGTTGGACATTGGTCTGAATGAGATTCAGATGAAATGAGAAGATTAGATTTGTGGTCTTGATTTAATCAAGCATCTGTGGGAGGTACGTATGATCTGGATTTGAGATGAGATCTCAACATCCAAGTCACTATATGTGGAACAATACAATTTCCCTGTCCTTATCTCCAAGTATTTGCAGAGAAAGCACATTATTCTTGAAGGGGTTCAAGAATAAATCGTTTGATGAATTATGTATCCAAGCAAGAAGATATTGATAATGAGATTTAATTATCAAGTATAATATGAATAAGATTCATATTGTGAGAATGATTATCTAAGATAATTAAATGAGATTTAATTAACAAGGATACACAGATTGTGGATAGTGCTATCCATAATATCTGTGTATATATTATAAATATGATTTATAATATATTAAAGAGAGGGCACCTTTGTAAATATCATTTGTTAATTGTTAATGTGAATTGGATTCACATTAAGCAATTAATTGGAAATGTAATTTACAATTTTGTTTGGATTGAGAATGTGATTCACATATTTTCAATGGCATTATTGAAATATTCACAAATTAATTTTGTGGATAAATTTGCAATAAATGTTGTTGCAAATAATTAAGAGATAATGAGATAAAATAAAAAAATGTGGATAATAAACCATCAAATGAGGTGGCGTCACCCATGAATTAGTCATGGATGATGCCCCATGTTTTAGGTGGGTAATTATCCTCTTTTTAATAATTATCATATTATCTTATGATAATTAATTTTATTGAATTAAATTATGTTGATGATAAAGCAACACATATTTAATTTAATATAAATTAATATGTTGTTGTTTTTGAACAACAATGGTCATGGCCATTGATTAAATACACATATCAATCTAACCATTGATTTTGTGTATGCCATGGATTGTGATCCATGGACTCCCAAACTAGTATATAAAGAGGGCAACCCTAGCCTCTTCAAGATACATCATTGTACACACCTACTCTCTCTCTCTCTCATCTCTCAATCTTGCCATCTCTCTCTCTAAGGTGGTCGTCCACCTTGTATTTTGAGGGAATATCAATCATCTCCATTGTATTTTGATGTCGCTTCGAGTGCTCGTGGATCTCCATCTTCTTTGGAGCTCTTGCTCTAGAAGAAGAAGTCGGGTTTCGTTGGACGAAATCAAGATATTCAAGGCTTGGATCTTCATCAAGTATTGCGGTAAGCACGCATCTCATCATCGCGCTCGCAAGTGCCATCTTCGTCGATCGGACTTGAGTCAGGAGGATCTCCTGCTTTAGAGATCCAGATATCGCAACCACGCTTCGAGAGGTATTTCTAATACTTTGTGATTTGATGAAACGATCCAATAAACGTTCTTGTGATCATGTGGTTTCATCTCATGATTTAAAAAATTTTAAATTCCGCTGCATCTAGCGACTAGTGCGTCTAGTTGCCCCGATCGCATAAGATGCGATCACCATGATTCCATGATGCGCTTGAGGATTCCTCGTATCCTTCAAGTGGTATCGGAACCTTAGGTCGGAAAGTTTTTGGATACGATCCGTAAACCTAGGACGACTTGTGTTTGAAAGGGTTGCAAAAGTTTTATTGCATTTCGATTTTCGCACCTCTATTTAATTGAATTTTTTGGCACTGTTTAAATTGTTTAAACAGTAAATATTCAATTGGATTTTGTTCCCTATAAAATAAGGAAACTATAGGATCTAAGTTATAAAATTTGGTTCCATTTGCTCAAGATATGGCCCTTTGAATAAACATGTATTCACTGTTGCGGGAACTGCGAATCTAAACATGATTAATGAGTTAATTACTGTTTTGATCCGCCTAGAAATGCGTTAAATATTACTTGGTTTTTGTCATAAATCAAATTAGCAATCTTAGTAAACTAATTTGTGTAATTTGGATTTAAATTGATCGTAATATGTTGATTTTAGTGAGTAGGGGTCACTGCTGAAAATTGGCATTTTTGATCGTGAACAATGTGATAGTCATTCAAATAAATTGACGAAAATTAGTTGTTAATTTTCTGAAATGATTATTGATAAATATTTGTGAAATATGTAAAGATATTGAATGTCATTTCACTAACCAAGATGATAATATAGTTGATCTTGATCATCAATTGGTTGATATGAAATCAACAAACATTGTTTTCATGCAAAACCCTAGTTTATCCTACAATAGTTGTAGGACAACTTTTACATGCAGAACCCTCTTGCTTGAATAGGATTGGGTATTTGTTTATCAAAACTCCTTATAATATTATCAAAATGATTTTGATGAATTTTATATGGTATAATTTTGGTTGAAAAACCGATGAGCACCTCAAAGTACACAATGATCTATCTAGCATTATCCTTTCTTGTGGTGGATATGGTGTCTAGTCGGGAAGCGTTGGGGTAGCACGTTGACCGGATGTGGTCCGTCCCACTCCTGTCGGTACTGGCTATGATAACGAATAGGGACTCGATAATGCTGGATAAGTCAAAGTGAATTTTTTCTAATTATCAAAATTCAAATAATACGTACTTTGAGATTATACCTACTATTAAGTAATAATCAATTTTGTTGATTGATAATTGGATTGATAATTAATTTAATGTGATTAAATTTACTATATCCAATTAAAAGCACTTTATTATGAATAGATGTGTATTTCCCTTGGAAGAATTAATTATGTGAATATGATTCACGATAATTAATTATTACAATATGAATATGAGGTAGAGGATCACATAAGTGACATCCATGGTCTTCCGTCAAGGCAAAGGATTCCGTCACCGGATATTGTATATATGAGACATCTGTCCGAAGTGATAGATCCTATATATGATTTATTTGGATCAGGTTCTTTGCTTCTCGAAAGAGTAAGGTCGAATACATAGTGACCCAAATATCGAGTCCTCATATTATTGGGGCGATATTGGGTTGCGTATAGCGAGTATTAAGCCTGTTGACGGTTGGTTCAATTAACAATGGGTCAACATCATTTTAGAGGTGGTGGGCCCGGGTGTTAAAGATCGAATTGGGAAATGCAAGTTGGACTTGCAAGGCGGAATGTGTTCCCGCTTCTCTTTATTCGAGTCACAAGTTCTCATATTATTGGTATATGATAAGGATAGAGAGGAGATCCAGATCTTGCGTGAGATATAGCAGTTAGTATATCTCTTACTTTGAAAGACAATAAGGGAATAACTTTCAAAGTTGATATAGCAAGACAAATTTGATTTAAAATGCCTTAATCAAATGTTTTTAAAAATGAATATATAATTATTTATATGTTACAATATTATGCATTCTTAATTTCAGAAAATGAAGTCCATGAACCGAGCAGGCTCCTGGAGGTCAATCAGTTGACCTGACCAAATTATTCGGATTGTATCCTAAATTTGGACCTTGTCCTTTCTGCGGAGTGCATCTCGTATGTGCTGTCCAAGGACAAGATAGCAAACCCTAAGACTGCGGAAGATAAATCTTTTAATGAGAAATATGATGAAGATCATAACTTGGCAAGATGTTATATTCTTGGGTCATTGTCCAATGTGCTTCAGAAGCAACATGTGGAAATGAATCATTGCCAAGAAATCATACTGAATCTGAAGGAAATGTTTGGTGACATAAACCGCACACAACGCTATAATGTGATGAAAGAGCTTATTCGCTGTAAGATGCAGGAAGGGACCTCTGTCAGAGAACGCGTACACAAAGTGTTTGGGTATCTCTCTGAATTGGAAACCGTGGGAGCCTACATGGATTTTGAAAATGCAAGCTGATTTTATTCTCCTGTCGCTCCTTAAGTCTTTCAACAACTTTGTCGTGTTGTATCACATGAGCAAAGGTGATTTCACTAACGTTGGGTTGTTAGCCACTTTAAAGTCTGCAGAAGACATAATGAAGAAGGACGGCCCTTCTGCAAGTGCAATGGTTGCACCAGCAAGAGGAAAGCGCGGTCTGAAGAAAGGTTCTCGGAAGGGCCCATCCCAGAAGAGAAAGAAGAAAAATCAAGGAGTTGGTTCATCTTTTAGTGCTTCCACGTTAATGACATCGAAGAAGACCGATGTCTGTCACCACTGCAAGAAGGTGAGGCACTGGCGGCGTAACTGTCCAGAATACCTGAAGTCGCCTGACAAAGGTAAAGCCCCGGCAGACATGAAATCTATTTTCATCATTGAAACTAGTTTTCTCATTGGACGAGAAGGAATTTGGATTGTAGATTCTAGTACTTCTGTTCATGTATGCAATTCGTTGCATTTGTTTCATAAAACCAGGAATTTGGAGCAAGGGGAGATAGTCATCCAGATGGGATCTGATGCAAGTGTTCCAACAGTCGTCATCGGGACCTACCGACTGTCGTTATCTAGTGGTCGAGTCTTAGTACTTAAAGAGTGTCTTTATGTACCTGAAGTCAGGAGGAACTTGATATCTATATCTAAGCTTGTTAGAAATGGATATTCCTTCCTTTTCTGCAATAAGTTAGTCATTAACCAATATGATAAATTTATTGCGGATGGTGTTTTGATTTCTGGTGGACTCTATGAATTGTGCATTGATGAATGTGTCATGAATGTCACTACCACTCATAATAAAAACCCTAAAATATCCAGGGAGAATGGAAATCATTCGAATATGATTTGGCATCAAAGTCTTGATCATTTATCTGTTGATGGGATCAATAGATTGATAAAGAATGGATCTTTAGATTTTCTACAAGTTCAATCTTTACCTACCTGTGAACATTGCATTCGAGGTAAAATGACCAGGATGCCTTTCCGTAATAAGGTTATGAGATGAAAAGGTATTCTTGACCTAATACATACTGATGTATATGGTCCCTTCAGTACTGCGACTCGAAATGGATATCGATATTATTTTACATTTATCGATGACCATTCGCGATACAGGTTCATCTTCCTACTAAGTCATAAATCTGAAAACTTTGAAAAGTTCAAAGAGTTTAAGGCTTTGGTTGAGAACCAAACCGATAGGAAGATTAAACGGATTCGATTTGATCGAGGTGGCGAGTATCTCTCAGATGAATTCAAGTAATATCTTAAAGAGAATGGAATTGTCTCCAATCTCACTCCCCCTGGAACCTCCCAACTTAATGGTGTTACTGAAAGACGCAATAGGACCATCATGGACGTGGCCCGTTCAATGATGAGCAAAGCACGTTTACCTCTTAGTTTCTTGGGATATGCAGTAGAGACTGCAATATATATCCTGAATAAGATTCCTAGCAAGTCTGTACCCAAGACTCCTCACGAGCTCTGGTATGGTACCAAGCCAAGTGTTAAACACTTAAGGGTTTGGTGTTGCTTGGTCCATGTGAAGAATGTGTACGCAAGTAAGATAGAATCTCGCACTTGTGAGTGTTACTTCATTGGGTATGTTAAAGATGGTATTGGATACCAGCTTTATGACCCAGAGACCCGAAAGGTTTTTGTCTCTAGAGATGTGAAATTTCAAGAGGATGATTTTCTTAAAGGTCAAGATAGAAATGAAGTAGAGGAACTCTTTGAATTCCTTAAGGATTCTGAGATTCCTGAACCAGAAACTGAAGCACTCATACCTCTTTAAAGGAGTTTGAGGGAGGTTGCACCACTGAAAGGTATGGATTGCATGTGTCAAATGAGACTGACAATGATCCTATTTCATTTGATGAAGCACTCACGAATCATGACATGGATAGATGGATGCTAGCAATGAAGTCAGAAATTGAGTTCATGCATAAGAATGGTGTATGGACCCTAGAAGATCCACCTAAAGGGGTAAAACCCATTGGGTGTAAATGGATCCTCAAGAGAAAAAGGAGATCTGATGGGAAAGTAGAGACTTTCAAGGCACGGCTAGTAGCCAAGGGCTAAACACAGAGAGAAGGCATCGACTACGATGAGACGTTCTCTCCTGTGGTTATGCTTAAGTCCATCAAGACACTACTAGCTATAGCTGCATCTCTTGACTACGACATATGGCAGATGGATGTTAAGACAACTTTCCTCAATAGATACCTCTGGGAGGATATCTATATCGAACAGCCCCAGGGCTTCACAGTTGAGGATGGAAAAGTATGCCAGATAAAGAAATCCATCTATGGGCTCAAACAAGCTTCTCGTAATTGGAACATCAGATTTGACGAAACCATAAAGAGTTATGATTTTGTGCAGAATCCTGATGAACCTTGTGTGTATAAGAATCCTAGTGGGAGCGCCATTGTAATCATCATGCTTTACGTAGATGATATCCTTATCATTCGGAATGATATGGGAATGATGACCAGTATGAAGATTTGGCTATCTCATACCTTCGAGATGAAAGATATCAGAGAAGCCTCTTACATCTTAGGCTTGAAGTTGTTCAGAAACTGAGAAAAGAGGATATTGGGATTATCACAACATGGATACATTAAGAAGATTCTTGAACGATTCCGAATGGATAGTTCCAAGAAAGGATTCCTCCCCTTAAGACATGGTATCCATATGTCTAAAGGGATGGCTCCTCAAAGTGTCGAGGAAAAGAATGCCATGGCTGGATGCCCCTATGCATCAGCTATAGATAGCTTAATGTATGCCATGATGTGTACTAGGCCAGACATCTGCCATGCAATGGGAGTGGTAAGTCGTTACCAATCCTGCTATGGAGAGAAACACTGGAATGAAGTAAAGAACATATTCAAATATCAAAGATGGACGCAAGATTACATCTTGGTCTATGGAGATGGTGATTTCCAAGTCTTGGGATATACAGATTCAGACTTCCAGTCGGATATTGATGATCGAAAGTCGACATCAGGGTTTGTATTCCTGTTGAACGGTGGTGCTGTGAGCTGGAGAAGCAAGAAGCAGGACACTACGGTGGATTCAACAACAGAAGCCGAATACATTGCCACATTGGATGCTGCAAAGGAGGCGGTGTGGTTGCGCAAGTTCATCTTGGTGCTTGACATAGTTTCCTCTAATAGAGCCATTGCCCAGGCAAAGGAACCCAGATGGCATCAAAAGGGAAAGAACGTGGAAAGGAAATACCACATCGTTCGGGAGATTCAAAAGCGTGGTGATATCATCATCACCAAGGTGGCCTCTGCCGATAATGTTGCTGATCCTCTTGCCAAACCTCTGACACAAAAGGTTTTTGACCAGCATGTAATGAGTATGGGTTTAATGGACTGTACCTGAATGGTTCTGAGGGCTAGTGGGATATTGTGGGACATGTGAGCCCCGGGCAAACCATTCTTACAATAAATGTTATTGTAATATATATGTTTTATCAATAAAAGTTATTGATGTTTCACTCCCTTTCTGAAATTAAATGAATGAATGCAGTATAAGGTCCCTCTGTACAATTAGGGTTATGTACCATGGCCATCTTGATCATCATATAGCTGTTGATTCATTGAATGAATCATAGAGGCTCGTATTTGGATGAATATCTAAAAAGTTCGATAGAAGACTCATCAAGCACCGTCAAATGATTATTAAGAGATGATCTCCATCCTGAGTAGGAGATGGAAATCCTATCTAATAGAGGTTGATATCTGACCGACCTCTTGATGCAGGTCCTCTGCATGGGAATAGTGATTTGGAAGTGTCAGATTAGTTTGGTCAAAGGGTTGACTTAGCGAGATCGAGATAACCTAAGTCCTAGGTTGAATACTGTCACAACATAGGCACACGTCCTCTGGCCGAAGACAGATGTGTTACTACATGTCTGAGTTTGTACATTTGGCAGACCAATAGGTTGATGACCTAACCATGGTATATACACCGACAAGCTGGTGTGCATGTAAGGGCATATGAGTAATACATTCTCTCAAAGGGATGATATAGGTTGACCTATGAACGGGAAGACATGAGCTCACTCATTAGGTATTGGGACCGATGAAATTCCCTACATGGTCGTCGTGCTTTGGAAGCATGACATGAATTTGAAGGTATGATATATGCTTTGGGAAAGCATATGATCGATACCAACTCCCAATGACCACGATTGAGAAACATGATGATCAAACCTGAAGAAGACAATGTAAAATTGATCTATATCTTCCGGTTGATCATAGGTCTTCCAGTATGCAATATGTACAAGTATTGGGAATACCTGAGGGTGATGTGATCATAAACGATTGTATAACCATGAAGCTTCCATTCCGAGGGAGTGATGAAATAGGTCTGGATTTTAGTGACTCCTCTCAGTAGAGAAGCAATCTGATCTTGGTCCAAGTGATGGAGATTGGTCTGAATGAGATTCAAATGCAATGAGAAGATTAGATTTGCGGTCCTGATTTAATCAAGCATATGTGGAAGATACGTAAGATCCGTGTTTGAGATGGGATCTCAAGATCCAAGTCACTATATGTGGAACAATACAATCTCCCTGTCCATATCTCCAATTATCTGCAGAGAAAGCACATTATTCTTGAAGGGGTTCAAGATTAATTTGTTTGATGAATTATGTATCTAAGCAAAGATATTGATAATTAAATGATATTTAATTATCAAGTATAATATGAATAAGATTCATATTGTGAGAATTATTAATCAAGATAACTAAATGAGATTTAATTTTCAAGGATACACAGATTGTGGATAGTGCTATCCATAATATCTGTATATATACTATAAATATGATTTATAATATATTAAAGAGAGAGCACCTTTACAATAAATGTTGTTGCAAATAATTAAGAGATAATGAGATAAAATAAAAAAAGTGTATAATAAACAATCAAATGAGGTGGCGTCACCCATGAATTAGTCATGGGTGACACCCCATGTTTTTAGGTGAGTAATTATCCTCTTTTTAATAATTATCATATTATCTTGTGATAATTAATTTTATTGAATTAAATTATGTTGATGATAATGCAACATATATTTAATTTAATATAAATTAATATGTTGTTTTTGAACAATAATGATCATGACCATTGATTAAATACACATATCAATCTAACCATTGATTTTGTGTATGCCATGGATTGTGATCCATGGACTCCCAAACTAGTATATAAAGAGGGCAACCCTAGCCTCTTCAAGATGCATCATTGTACACGCCTACTCTCTCTCTCTCTCTCTCTATATATATATATATATATATATCTCATTCTCGCCATCTCTCTCTCTCTCTCTCTAAGGAAAGAGAGTGGCCGTCCACCTTGTGTTTTGAGGGAATAGCAATCGTCTCCACGCCATTGTGTTGTCGCTTCGATTTCTTGTGGATCTCCATCTTCTTTGGAGCTTCTAGCTCTGGAAGAAGACGTTGGATTTTATTGGACGAAATCAGAGATTCAAGGCTTGGATCTTCATCGAGGATTGCGAGAAGCACACATCTCATCATCGCGCCTGCAAGTGCCATCTTCGTGAATCAGACTTGAGTCAGGATGATCTCTTGCTTTAGAGATATAGAGATCACAACCACGCTTCAAGAAGTATTTCTAATACTTTGTGGTTTGATGAGACGATCGAAGAAATGTTCTTGTGATCATGTGGTTTCATCTCATGATTTAAAAAAATTTAAATTCTGCTACATCTAGCGACTAGTCGCCTCGATCGCATAAGATGCGATCACCACACTTCCATGATGCGCTTGAGGATTCCTCGTATCCTTCAATCTATTGGACATACAAGCTCACAACAAGCCACTATGCTGTTAATGTTATTGCAAATAATTCACTGATCTTAAACGAGGAATAACTAATTTTCAAATGAGGTCCGTTAGTAAAATTAGGGAAGTGTACCATGGCCATCATAATGATCATGCAATTGTTGATTCAAATGTGCAATCATAGAGGATGGTGCTTGGATGAAATCTTAAGAGTTAGATTGAGAACTCATGAAGCACTGTCAAGTGATTGTTAAGAGAGGATCTCCAGTCTAAATGGAAGATGGAAATTCTTCTCTATAGGTTGATATCTAACCAACCTCTTGAAGCATTCCCTCTATAAAGGAATAATGATTGAGGTGTTAGATTAGTTAGGTCAAATAGTTGACTGAACGAGATCGAGATAACCAAGACCTATGCCATATACTATCACGATATGTGCATGTATTCTCTGACCGGAGACATATGTGTTACAATATGTTTGAGTATGTACATTTGGTGGACCGATAGGTTGATGATATAATCAAGGTCTATGCAACGATGAGCTATTGTGCATACAAGGGCATATGAGTAATATGATCTCTTAAAGGGATAATACAACTTCATTACTAAACAGGAAGACATGAGATTACTCATTAAATATTGGGATCAAATTATTTGCATGAACAACTCACCTTGAATGATTGGTTGAATTTGTAGGCATGATATTTGGTTTTGGAAAGTATATGATCAATACCTGTGTATGATATATGATTTTGAAAAGTATATTATTGATATCAACTTCGAATGATTGAATGAGAAAAATGATAAAACCCTGAAGAAAACAATCCAAATAAGATCTAAAACTTCAGGTCTATTCTAGGCCTTCAAGTATGCAGTATGTACGGTTATTAAGATTACTCAAGGGTGATGAAATAGGTTTGTATTTTAGTGACTACTCTCTATAGAGGAGTAATCTGATCTTTTTCCAGATGTTGGACATTGATCTGAATACAATTAATATGCAACGAGAAGATAAGATTTATGACTTTAATTTAATGAAACATCTTTGAGATGATCCCTTGATATGGATTTGAGATATGATCTGAATATCCAATTCATATACATCGAACGTACAATCTCCCTCACCTTATCTTCTAGTATCAATAGAGAAAGCACAATATTCTAGAAAGAGTTCAAGGATAATTTCATTGTTGATAATACATTTGAGCATTGAGGAAAATTGATAGTTAAATGCTATTTAATTGACATAAATAATATGAATGTGATTCATATTTTTTGGACATATGAGAAGAAGTCATCTAAGATAATGAAATGTGATTTAGATATTAAAGATGCGAATACTATGAATGTGATTCGTATTATTCGGGCACATAAGAATGGACATCCAAGATAATTAATATGATGTAATTGTTAAGGATGTGAATAATATGGGTATCTCTATCCGTATTAATCATGTATATTATAAATGTGATTTAATATATTAGAGATAGGTAATTGTAAATATGATTTACAAATTAAGTCATGATGTGAATTGGATTCACATTGTAAAATTAACTGTATATGTACTTTACATTTATTGGGTGGTTGAATTTGATTCATAATTGTGGATGGTTTTTGTTTGCAATTACCACAAATAAATTTCAATAACTATCTGGTGATTTTTTGTTATAAAAGGTTCCATGAAATAAGACTTAATGTAATTAGATTACATTAAGATTGGTAAGAGAACTCTCTCCAATCAAGGTGGTCATCCAAACTGTATATGGGGAAGGAGGCTATCTCCTCCCCCCTTACATAGAAGGATGCTCTCTAATCCTATTTCATTTGGGAGGCTTTTTATTTAATTGAATCTAAATATATTATGATTATTTACAACATATTTATTTTCTTCTAAATTTAATTAATTATTATTGTAATTTTTTTACAACAAAATCACAACCGTTGATTTGAATTACGAGTGCATTTCCACCATCCAATTTAGTGTAAAAGAAAGGGTAGCCTTTATTTAACTCAATAGGAAGAAAACTCTGTCTCTCTCATTCACAAGGACACCCCCCTCTCTCTTTCTCAACATGTGGCTGACCATATGTTGACCTAGAGAATCCAGTAGTCATCACGACACCATTGTGTTACAAGATCAAATGCTTATGGATCTCCATCTTCTTCGGTGAACTTCAATCATGATGAAGGAATCGTATTTTGTGAGAAGAATTCAATAGACTCCTTGCTCAGATCATCAACTTGGATTGTGGGAAGTACATGTTTCATCCACATGCCTGGACTAGACTTGAGACAGGAGAATCTCTTACTTTAGAGATTAATGATCGCAACCATGCTTCAAGAGGTATTCCTTCGAACCCATTGATAATCTTGATGAAATGATTTGATAAGTGTTCTCGAATCATGTGGTTTTATCATAGAAAATTTTAAATTCCGCTGCCCCGAGCATCTAGTATGACTAGTCCCTCCCGGTCTCATATGATGCAATCATCATGCTTCTGTGATTCATTTAAAATTTTCCCATAACCTCTAACTGGTATTGGAGCCATGTTAGGTCTTGCATATTATCAGAAACCCTAGAGAATCAAGGTTTATGTTTCGGATGCGTGACAATCATTGTTTCTGCATCAGAGGTGAGATTCAAATTGGTTTATCGCTAAAATAAAAAACCAATTATTTATGCAATGTTTGGACTTATTTTTTGGTTATTAAAATGTACTTAAAATGTCTAAATATATCTAAAAAGTAGTAACCTATTTTTGGTACCAAAAGTGCATGAATATTATTTGAAGAGTTCACATCATGAAAATTATTTTTGCAGTATTCGAGGATCTGTAAGAAAATTAATTTTTCATACAGTTTTTCCGTCATGAAACTTGAAATAAACATTTGGATTAAGTAGATGGATCAAATCAACAAGCCTCTCGATTTTTTTCGCGTTATTCCGACTCTGTTTTCCCTAGATATTCCATATTAATGTGAGATGGGTATGATGATGATTGGTTCATCAAATTTCTTTGCTTAGTGTGTTTATAATTCAACTAAAATCATAATTATCCTTGATTGATTTTATGCCTAATAGTTATGAAAATAATTGATTAAACATCATTGTCCATTGATGTATGTTTCATTAAAACCGTAGTATATCATACAATAGTTCTTGGACAAATTTTACATGCAAATCCCAGAACATGTTTGATTGATATGACTAGAAATTTAAGATCCTTAAAGTTGTTTTAAAGATTCCTAAATCTATGAGTGACTACCATATATTGTATAATAATGGTCAACAAAGTTGATCGATAAAAGGACAAGTACATTGGCATTAGTTGGTATTGTTCTCAATAGGAATGGTGAAGGTGCCTGGTCTGGGTATGTTAGATTGGTTTACTAATTAATACCTTGCATGTCAAGGAAATGCTTCCTTCCAACAAAACTCGAGTGTACTGGACAGATCCATTTTCTTAGAAAAGAATGATATAAGTTAGTCAATTTTACTCTAATTATTAAAATACAAAATAATATGTACTTGTGAGGGTGTATAGTATATATGATAATATCAATACAACTCTAATTATTTATTGGTTGAATATTTGGATTGATAATTGATTTAATATGGTTAAATTTATCATATCCAATCAAAATTAACACTCTATTATGAATATACTTGTAATTACATTGGAAGAATTATTGTGTGAAGATGATTCGAAATAATTAATTAAAATTTGAACATGACATGGAGGATCACATAAGTGATATCTATGATCTCCCATCAAGGCGAAGGGTTCTGTCGCAATGGATTGTATATAGGGGATGTATGTCCGAAGTGATAGTTCCTACACACAAGCACACATGTATTAAGCTCTTTGCTTGTCGAAAGAGTATGGTTGTATGCGTAGTGAACACAATATCATGACACATTATTGGAGAAATATTGGATTGCACATAGCGAGTGCTATTCCCATTGATGGTTGGTTCAATTAACAATGGGTCAGAATCACCTTAGGGGTGGTGGACTCAGGTGTTATATACCAAATCAGGAAATGCAAGTTCGACTTGTGAGGCAGAATGAGTTGCCAATTCTTTTTATCCGAGTTGCATGTTCTCATATTATTAGGATGTAACAAAGGTAAGAAGGAGATCCCATATCTTGCTTGAGATATAATGGTAAGTATAACTCTTAGTTTGAAAGTGAATAAGGGAATGAACTTTTGACAAGGCAAGACAACTTTAATATAATATCCTTAATCAATGTTAAATATGTATTTATATAAATTATCTTATTTTAGATAATCTACAATAAACCTACTCAAAACTGTGATCAATAATAATCAATATAATATCATGGATTGGATCCAAGATCAAGATATTATACTTGCAGTTGGGAATATAACGTATGTGGTTGCAATATGCAAGTTCCCTTATAATAATGGGGAGTGATACTTGAATAGACAATAAGACAACAACCTTGGGTTTGTATGTCTCTACAATCTTGATCTCCCATTGAATGTGCTTTGGAAGTCATGCCAATGATTATCGTAATTATAAAAAATCATTATAAAACCTAAGATGAAGTTTTGGCATACATATGTGCTCTCTACATTTACTTATGGATGACATGGTTCACTGCATTATGCAGAATGTTGGTTCGATAAGAGATGATGTACGCAAAATGTTTGAATACCTACCTGAACTGATGTCTTTAATAATTTAGATGGATGTAGACACGATGAATGTCGTTATTCTACTATCTATACTCAGGTCATTCGTAAAGCTTGGTAATATTCACATTGTATGAATTGAACGAAGCATGTATAAATGTTGAAATACTATCATTTTGAAGTCTTTTGAGTCCAACAAAAGAGATCCATTGTCTTAAGCAATGGTTGTTTATAAATGAAGGAAGCATAGTGGAATTATGGGTTTGACCCAAGTGAGAAGGAAAGTCAAAGAGTTGATTATATTTCTATAATTTCCACACAGATGACATCCAAAGAATTGAATGAATGTTAATACTGCAACAAGCTGATGCATTGATGGTATGACTATCTATTATAAAATGGATGATTAGAGATGGAACTGGATAGTCCATGTGCATATTATACATCCATATAAAATAAATGAAGTTTACTTGCTTATTAAATAACATCAAAGTCTAATAATTGTATCCCATTCTTCTAATAACATTTGTATTTGGTTACATATGTTTTAGAAGACTAGAAAATTTGATCTTAAGGTTTAATTGTCATCCACATGGATGTTGATGCAAATATTGCAACAATCACCATTAGGAAGATAGACTACATATTTTCAGTGGGAGAACCCCTAGTATTAGAAAATGTCTCTATGACCTTCATATTAGATTACATACATTATTTATTTCTAAATTTGAGAATAAACATGCATTCTTGAATATACCTATTATAAAGAGTTCTGATGGATATATTTCAAATAGTAAACTATCATCTAGAAGACTATACTAAATTAGAAATCAATGAATTATTCATTAACATTTATGAATACTAAAATTTAAACCTTAAAAGAGTAAAAGGAGGATAAAGATAATTTGACAATGATATAGCATCAAGCCATAGACATATGTCTATCCATAATATCAATAGACCAGTAAGATATTGAACTTTAGATTATCTGAAGGTTTAAATTTACATACTTATGAATAAAGATTCAAAATTAAATGTCTGGGGCACCCTTCTATGGGAATAATGTAAGATGTCAAGGTATTAAAGATCTCATACATATTTATGTATGTGGATCATCGATATAATATTAAACATAAATGTTGCGTGATATCAATTGATGATTATTTGTGATATGAGATTTCTTCCCTTCACCTTATAAACCTTTATAATGTTCAAGATTTCACAATTTTGGGTTAGAGCCAAAGTTTGAAGGAAGATGAATTGAATCTTGTCTAACTAAGGTGGCTTGTACCTATTAGATGAATTCAAGGAATACCATATGGATAAAGGAACGCCATTCCTATGGCATTCCTCCTAATACATCTAAACTCAATATATTTGTAAGGAGATACAATTGGATCACGTGTGACATGATTTGATCAATGATGAATATTAGCACAGTTACCTCTTAGTTTCTAGGTATATATGTAGTAAAGAATGCAATGTTAATTCTTAATAAGATTCCATGAAAATACAAACCCAAAAACCCTTCTAAGCTATGGTTTGGGACTCAGCCTTGTGCTGTACACTTGAGGATTTAAGGTTGCTTGGTCCATACCATATCATGTAAGCAAGAATGTTGGATTCTAGCAGTACAAAGTGCTACTTCATTAGGAATATAAAGTAAGATAGTGGATACTTACTTTATGACCTTGAGACTCTTAAAAGATTTCATCTCTAAGGATATGATTCTTAGAGTATGAGTTTCTTGAGAATCAAGATGAAAATGAAGTAAAGGAACTCATTGAATCTTGAAAAGATAATGAGGCTCCTAAAATCAGAAACTAAAATGTCAATTAAAGATGAAATAGTGATACCTTTTCAAATTAGTTTGAGGGTGGTAAGACCACCTAAAGGGTATGAATTCCATGTTTCCGATAAGTCTGACAATGATGTGAATCCATATGATGAAGCTTTTAAGGATCATAACATGGAAAGAATGATGTTAGCAATAAAGTATAATGAAGACTTCATATACGAGTGTTGTATATAGATTCTCAAGGGTCCACCTATGAGGGTATGACCCATTAGGTGTAAATGGTTCTTTAAGAGAAAGAGGGAACTTGATGAGAAGGTAGAGACCTTCAAAAGCACAGTTCGTAGCCAAGAGCAACACACAGAGAGAAGGCATTGCTTGCCATGAGACTTGCTTTTCCGTGACCATAGTAAACCCATCAAAATATTGTTAACTATAACTACACTACTTGTTTATGATATCTACAAGCTGGAAGTCGAGACTGCATTCATCTATGAATACCTCTCTGAGGATATTCATATGAAGAAGCCCCATGGCTTCACAGTTGATTAAAGCAAGGTGTGAAAGTTAAATAACTCCATCTATGGTATTCGATAAGCTTTTGCAATTGAAACATAAGATTTGTCGATGTTAAAAAGGTTATAGTTTCCTATAGAATCTTGATGAACTTGTGTAGATTATTGGGAGTGTCATTGTGTTCATCGTGCTAAATGAAGATAATATCCTAATAATTTGGAAAGATATAAGGATTATAATAAGTGTTTCATAATCTAGTTGTTATATTCTTATAGATGAAAGATCTCAAGGACACCTCCTAGATCATAGTTCTGAAGTTGTTCAGAAGCAAAGAAAAGAGCGTATTGGGACCGTCAAATTAGTGGTACAACTTGGACATGTTCCATTATTGGAAAACCCCAAGGAAGGCTTCCTTCCCTTAAGATATGGTACTAACCTATGTAAAGGGATAACACCTCAAAGAATCGAGGAAGCGAATGCTAAAATCTCTTGCCCTTGTGCATCAGTTACTAGAAGGTTGGTGTGTGCTAGATGTGTACAAAAGCTAGATGTTTGGCATGTAGTTGGAGTAGTAAGTTGTAACTAATCCTACCATGGAGATAAAATACTTTATTGCAGAGATGAAATTTTTTTGAGAGAGTTATATCGAAGTATTATCTTCAAGAACTTAAGACTCTATGTATAATGGTCTAAAAAGTCTTAACTACAGATGCCTTATTATACTAAAAACTAGGTCTTAGCCTTAGGAGATGATATCTCTAGGAATAAGGGTATTCTATTAAGGGTAATAGAAATTACATATTGTTTATAATTATTATCGAGTTGTAGTGTCAGAAGCAATATAATTACTTTAACAAAATTGAGTATTGGTCACATAAAATGCAATATTCACATTATATGCGAGCACTGTTATTAGAAGATATGCATGTACCATAAAAGGACTTGGCGTAGCCTCTCAGGAACAGAGTAACTAGTCACCTTACCAGGCTATTTTTCTAAATAGCTTATGATTATCACATGAATGTGGATTTAAAGACTGTCCCATTAATGGATCTTTGGGCTAGTGGGAGATTGTTGGAAAGATGAGCCCACGACAAGATATTATGCAATAAATGTTATTGTAAATCATTCCATGATCTGAGATGAAGAATATCTAGTTTGCATAATACATTGCTTTGTACAATTAGTTTTATGTACCATGGCCATCTTAATGATCGTTCAACTGTTTATTCAAATGTTGAATCATAAAGGCTTGTGTTTGGATGATATTTAAAGAGTAGGATTGATCACTCATCAAGCACTGTCAGGTGATTGCAGAGAGGAACTCTAGCCTGAGAGTAAGATGGAAATTCTTCTCCGTAGGTTGATATCTAACTGACCTCTTGATACAGGTCGTCTACATAGGAATAGAGATTCAAAGGCATTAGATAAGTTATGTTAAAGAGTTGACGTAACAAGATCAACATAACCAAGACCTATGTCATATACTGTCACGATATATGTGTGCATCCTCTAACCGAAGATATATGTGTTGTTATATGTATGAGTATGTTCATTTTGGCCGATCGATAAGTTAGTGATCTAATCAAGGTCTATACACTAGCGAGATGGCGTTCATACAAGGGATATGAGTAACACGATCTATCAATTGGATCATACAAGTTCATTGTTGAACCATATGTCATAAACTCACTCATGAGATATTGGGATCAAGTTCTGAGCAAGGTCATCTCATTTTGGAAGCTAGACTGAATATGTAGGTTTGATATATGTTTTTGGAGAGTATATGATTAATACTTTGGTATGATATACGCTTTTGGAAACTATATGATCCATACCAACTCCAAATGATTGATTGAGAAACTTAATGATAAAATCCTGAAGAAGATAATTGAAAGATGACCTAAAACTTCAGATTAGTCTAGGTCTTCCAGTATGTTGGATGTCTGGGTAGTAGGAATACTCGATGGTGATGTGATAATACACGATTTTATAACCATGATGCTTCCATTCTGAGGGAGTGATGAAACATAATTGGATTTTAGTGATTCCTCTCAATAGAGAAGTAAATTGATCTTCATCCAAATGTTGTAAATTGATTTGAATACGATTCAGATGGAATAAGAAGATTAGATTTATGGATTTTAATAAATCAAATACCTTTAAGAGGTCCCATTGATCTAGATTTGAGATATGATCTCAATATCCAAGTCGCTATAAATGGAATATATAATCACTATGTACTTATCTCCAAGTATTCGTGGGGAACACACATTATTCTTGAAAGAGTTCGAGGATATTTTCATCGTTGATAACACATACGAGCATTGAGGAAAATTGATAGTTAAATGTGATTTTATTATCATTAATAATATGAATGTGATTCATATTATATTGACATATGAGGAGTTATCTAAGATAATTAAATTTGATTTAATTTTTTAAGATGTGAAAAAGTGAATGTGATTCATATTATTTGGACACATAGGAATGGCCAACCAAGATAATTAGATATGATTTAATTGTCAAGAATATGAATAATATGGATATCATTAACCATATTAACCATATATATAATAATTATGATTTATAATACATTAGATAGAATTAATTGTAAATAAGATTTACAAATTAAATGTTGATGTGAATTGGATTCATATTGTATATTTAATTGTAAATGTAATTTACATTTATTGGGTGGTTGAATTTGAGTCAATATTGTTAATGGCTATTGTTTGAAATCACTACAAATAGTTTGCAATAATTATTTGGTGATTTTTAACTGAAAAAAGATTCCATGAAATAGACATTAATGTAATGAGATTATGTCAGGATCATAAAGATATCTTTTCTCTAAAATCAAGGTTGTCATCTACCATGTATAAGGGGAAGGAGGCTATCTCCTACTCACTTACAAGGAAGGAAGCTCTCTAGTCATATTTCAGTCGGAAGATTTTCGATTTTTTTGAGTCTAAATATGTTATGATTATTTAGAACATATTTATTTTCTTTTAAATTAAATTAATTATTCTTGTAAATTTTTACAACAAAAGCTCAACCTTTTATTTGAATTTGAAGTGCATCTCCTCCATCCAATTTAGTATAAAAGAAAGGTAGACCTACCATTTTCTTTCAAACATTAATAAGACAACTCTCTATCCCTCATTCTCATGACCATCCCCCTCTCTCTCTTTCTCAAAATGTGGCCATACATATGTTGACATAAAGAATCCACAGTCATCGCGAAGTCATTGCGTTGCAGGATCAAGTGCTCCTGGATCTCCATTTTCTTCAGTGCATATTGCTCATGAAGAAGGAATCAGATTCTGTGTGATGACATCAGGAGACTCCTCAATCAAATCATCAACTTGGATTGTGGGAAGCACCCATGTCATCTACGTTCCCGTAAGTACGATCTTTGTTGGACCGAACTTGAGAGAAGAGAACCTCTGACTTTAGATATTGACAATTGCAATGACAATTAAAGAGGGTTACCTTTGAATGTGTTTGTGATCCTGATGAAATGATTCGAGAAGCGTTCTCTAATTATTTGGTTTCATCATAAGAATTTTAAATTCCACTGCCCCAAGCACTAGTATGACTAGTCGTTCCCAATCGCATATGATGTGGTCATGCTTCCATGATGCGCTTAAGGTTTATCACATAACCTTCATAAAAGCTCCACAGTCAATATTTTTAAAAAATAGTCACAAGATCATGAAAAGTTGTATGTGATTGTATAGAGGACCAAACAACTAGACAAGATAGACTAGATCTCGAAGAAATTTGAGCTTCTAGTGAATACCATCAATTCCTCCAACTCCATGGTAGCACAACACGAGACTCCCACTAAGACAAAAGAACCGACATCGAAGCAATCTATTCAGTCGAGTAAAGGGATAACCTAGTCAGTCCACATGTGAACTATGTGCAAGCTCGAAGACAAGGATCACCATCTCCAAAGTAGATCAAGATGGTGGTACATCACTTGGAGTCCCTGACTTATGTTCAACCCTTCCTTCCATCTCCACTGCAAATTCAGGAGGCAAATGTCATGAAGCAAATGAACAGAATGTAACTCTTCTTGGAGGACAAATCTAAGGTCAGAACTTGGCAATCCGACCATACCACACTCAGTCGACAGGAAGGAGCTTCCAGCCAAACTAGAACTAATAGTCTCCGCAACATGCCCAACAATGGAGATAAAATTTTCAGAACAAACACAAATCATATTGACAGAAATATCATCAATAAACAGGTGGTTACTACCAGAATTAGTTGAAACAGTTCTAATTCTGTCGGAGCAAGAAGAATTCATCGGATATCTTTTTGATACGCTAACTCTGAGCTAAATGCCACTATAGTGGACAATCTTCTGTCGAATGATTCTACACCTGCCACAGTTGTATAGGTTGCCATGGATCTTATTCCAACTCCCCCAGTGGTGAAACAATTACCATCAACATTGAAGTATGCCACTGACGGAAGTTAGGTCATTCTTGGGTCATGTGGGCTTTTACAAAATATTCATTAAAGATTTCATCAAAATTGCCTGACCTTTGACAAAGCTTCAAGGAAAGTACATCGAATTCATTGTAGATGATACAATGTTCCAACCTTTAATCAGTTGAAAGATATTATCACCCAAGATCCTAACTTACAACCATCTGATTGGTCTTCTCTTCGAGATCGTGACAAGCACTTCCCATTATGCCATTAAGGTCGTAATGGGATAATGATGGGATGGATTGCCTTTTGTGATTCATTACGCTAGCAGGACACTAGATGATGCACAGAAAACTACACTATCATAGAGAAAGAGATGCTAGCTATAGTGTTTACAATGAAAAAAGTTGGTCATTCCTGCTCATATCTAAATCATTGTGTATACTTACCACTCTTCCACAAGTTACCTGCTAAGCAATGATAAGAAATCAAGACTATTGCAATGGATCCTTCTACTCTAGGAGTTTGTTTTAGAGATACGTGATAAACTTGGAGTGAATAATGTTGTGGCAGATCACCTTTACAGAATCACTGAGATAGAAACTCTTTAATAGGAAAAAAATCATATCACTCAATCCTTCCTAGATTAAAATATCTTATCAGTCAACTAACTCCCCTTTTATGCCAATATTGTGAACTAACTAGCATCCGAGGAAGTTCTACAAGATTGTCTAAAGATGAAGTGGACAAGTTCATGTTTGATATCTATTTCTACTAGTGGGACGATACACAATTGTTTCCAGACAATGAAGATTGTATTTGGGGAAGATGCATTCCTAGGTGGTGTTCACAAGTATCCTGAACCATTATCGCAGATTAAAGTCCAGAGGACACCATTATGGAAAGAATACAACAATGAAAGCACTTCAATGAGGTCTTTGGTGGCCAACTCTCTTCAAGGATGCTAATGAGTATGTTAAAGGTTGTACTAACTATCAAAATATGGGAGACACTACAAATTCATTAGACACCATGCATCGCAAGTTCATTTAGATATATGATGTCTTTGATGCATGTAGAATCGATTTCATGGGCCCATTCCCTAAAGTTAGGGATATTAGTACATCCTACTTGTTGTCGAATGTGTTGTTGGGTGGAGGCTATCCCCACCCAATCAATAGACAGTCACACTGCATGCAGCTTCCTCAAAGACAACATCATTGTCCGGTTCGAGATTCCAAAGTTCCTTTTATCAAACGAGGGTAGCCACTTTATCAACAACGAAGTACATAAGCTCGCTTGGGAGTACGACATTGAACAACGTGTCTCATCTACTTACTACAAACATACTAACAGCTTGGTTGAATGTTATAATAAGGAGATCAAATCAATTTTGCAAAAACTTGTGCATCTTGATAGAAAGAACTTGTCATAATTTCTTAACTCAGCTCTTTAGGATAATTGTCCATTGTACAAGTTCCCTCTAGAAATATCTCCGTGCTGTCAGGTGTACGACAAGCCATGTCATTAGCCCGTGGAACACATCCATAAATCATTATGGGAAGTCAATATATGCAACTTGTATAGAGAGAAAGTAGGAAAGAACATGAAGCTTGACTTGAATTGGTTCATGGAATTCAGGGACCCTACCTATGAAAAGAGGAAGTCGAGGTGGAATGATAAACATATCAGAGAAAAGACTTCCCAGTAAAATTAGAAGGTGTGGCTATTTGATGCAAAGATAAAGTTGTTTCCAGACAAGCTTAAAAGGAAATGCTTAGGACCTTTTATTGTTAATATTGTATGTGATAATGATAGCATAGTTATTCTCAAATTGCCAGCTGACGCACAACCTTTTGTCGTCAATAGACAGTTATTGAAACCTTATGTCGATGATGATATTTTTGTCCATTGTTGATTCGATACCGGTGGATTTTCTAGATGAAGTTCTAGAGAAAGAAAGATCATACACATAGCTTCAAAAACACTTCTAATCATATTATTTTCTTATTTTCATTCCTTCTCCTATTATTTCTTTTATCCCATTCATCGATACTATACTTACGATATATTTAAAGTATACAGGGATGAGTGTATTTGATTTACTCTTCATTTATTCTCTCGCCCATCTTTTTACTTGTCTATATATAGCGGTATTTTACCTTAAGTATAAGGGGAGTCATATTGAGCGAATGATTTGTGCTTTCTCATCCCCAATCATCCCCATTTTGTGTACAGTCTACTATACATAGGATTAAATGATCCTAAGAATAGGAGGGGCGATCAACTTCTCATTCTTTATTTAGTCGTTGTAGTATAGATTTGTCTATCCTCAGTACGAGTTCTATCTTCTTTTTTGTTTCTGACCTACAAGGACATATCTTAAGCTAAGTATAGGGCAGTCGTAGGAACATTGTATATACTTTAGTCATAACTCGTACTCTCGCATTTTTAAATAATATGAACAATATACTATGTGGGTTAGGGTACATGATTGATCAACTCTAAAAAATAAACTAGTATAATTATGCAAGAAATTTATTCAAAATTCTTTGTAAATATTGATTAATAATTTGATAGTAATTTTTTTAAAAATGATTTAAAATTGTTGTAAAATGTTTGAAAAATCTTTGAAAGATGTTTGGAAAATTTTTGCAATATATTTTCAAAGCTTGGTAAAAAAATTGTTTGTAAAAATATTTTTTCAACTGTTAGAATAAAATTTTTCGAAAATTCATCTTGCAAAAGATTTTGAAAAATGGTTGTAAAAATAATTTGAAAAATATATACATACTTCTTGCAAAATCTTTGTAAATATTTGTCAATTCATTTGTAAAAACTATTTGCAAAAATAAGTTTTCAAAATGTTTGTATAATTGTTTTCAAACTATTTTGGGTGCCTTGTAGATAATTTCATCAAAAACAATTTTATAACCCTTGAAGATAAATTCTTGCATAAAACTATAAATACAACTAAAAATTAACTATGGATATTCATGTATAAATTCCCTGTGTAAATTCTTCAACTCATTTTTTAACTATTGATGCACTCCCGTGTAAATATTTGCACATATCTCATTCACAATCTTATATTTCATTCACAAACTTTTATCAAAAACCTCTCAAAATTTCAAAATTTTCAAAAACCATAGAAATTGTAAAATATTTTTATAATTGCATAAAGATTTGCATAACGATTTCAAAACTACATAAAAAGTCAAAATCAAAAAATTGTTCACAAAAAGATTTTCTTTTCATGAGATGGCATTTGCATTTTTTTATTGATACTGACAATTGAACTCGTCTAAATAAAAACCGAAGATTGGAGCTTGGTTGGGCCTTGATCCACTTAATCACAAGAACATGATGGTAACTTGAATTGATGCTTTCAGGTCTGATGGACTTAATTCTTTGAGACCACAATACTAGGTTGATATGTAATCTTGTCTGCCTAAGTAGAACATTTTGAAACACACGCATGACTCTTATCGACTGTGACCTACATGGACATAAGCACCTTGCACTTTGATCAATTTAGTTGAAGTGGTAGAAGGCTAGATGTGCCAGAATGAGACACAAGCAAATGGAAACATACAAAGTTGCAATCTGTGGTCGTTGTTCCCCAACTTGATCTAGTACTGATGAGGTCTAAGATTAATAGGCTATGGGTTGCAATAATTCTTCAAAAGAGCCGGCTCAAGAGGAAAAAAGTCCTTCTGCAAATGTTGTTGTTAATGATATAACAAAATGCAAAATCATAAAGTCCAAAAAATAGATGGGGGAAAATCAAAGAAAATCAATTCTTGTTGACGTATGTATATTCAATAAGAAAGATTGTCCTTCAATGTCAAAGTATCCACCTGAGCCTGTAGCTGGATGACTTGGCTATATTTGTTAAGCATCTTAGGATAGGTAGCTAGAGTAGCTACCGTTCATTCTTTTTTCCACCTCCTCTTCTTGAGCCGATTGCACTTGAACTTAGAAGGGAATACCCTGATCCTAGAGGAAAGAGTTGCTAGATTGGGGAATTAGGGTCACCATGTTGGAGAAAACTGTCTCTTTACCACTTTAGGTGAGAGGAGCTACATATAACTGATACTGTTTATGATAGACTCATAGTCATAAGGTTATGCGTATGACATAGTCTTGTTCTAACCTCGCTCTTGACGAGACTTGGGTAGAGTTTTTTTAGTTCTTAGAGGCTGTTGAGTTCAATTCCATTTCCCAATAAAGTTTCGACCAAACCGAAAATCCAAAAGTCCAATTGAGCGCCAAACATTGATTTTATGAAGATAAGTTTCAAAGTTAAAATCAATCCATTTTTATATTCTACTTTTCTTTGTGTATTTTTTTGCGCTTATTGGCATAAGTTTTTGCTAGGGATTAGTAAAGACAATATAGGGGGTGATGAATATCCATTTCGTCACCTTTATTCTTTCATTTTGGCCTTAAATCCCTAGCTAATTACAAGTATATAGCATTATTTTGTACAAAATAACACTCAATAATAGAAATATAAATAGTGTATAAAGTCTTTTAATTCCAAAATAAAATAATAAAGGAAAATAAAAGAAAATGAATGAATTATTGAAAACACCAAGTGAACCTAGTGATGAATCTATGATTCATTAACATTTCCATGGTATTTTGTATTAACATCCTTAATAAATACAGGTAAACATGTATTGCTTCTCATCTTTTAAAAAAAACCAATTATAAACAAAATAACATTTTTATGCGATAAAATAACGTAACAAATAAGAAAAATAAAAACAAAGAAAAGGAAGGAAGAATGTAAATATGTATATATTCTGCATGATGACTATTAATATATAATTCATCTATAAGATAAATTTATATAACCTAACATCAAGCTTGTTTGACAAACAATAAAGTAGAGGGAGATAAGGAAGAAAACACAAAAATAACTAACCTAGTATATAACGCACTAATTCCATTTATACATTATTTATTTGCAATTAATTAATATGTACATATTTTTTTAGCAAGCTCTTCTCCATAATGTTTATAAAAATTTTATAAAAATATAAAAATCATAAAAAAATCAAACATGTATATATGAAAATAAGTACAAATTATCAATTTTCCAAATTCCGATGCTCATAACTTCTTCACATGAATTCGAATTCCTTTCAACTCACCTTTAGAGTTCATAAATTAAATTGTATAATTAATGAAAATGATTTCATTGAAAACATCCCGTTTGCAAAAAGTCTGTATTTAGACCTAATGAGAACTTTGTTTCTGGGCTACTTATTTTATTCTATGCATACTATTTATAGAAAAAATATTTAACATTTTTTAATTATTTTCATGATTTTTTAGTTTATTAATAAAATAAAGTACAAAAATTAAATCATTATTTAATATTTAAAATAAATCAAAATTTCAAAAATAGATGAAATTGTAATATAGTGCAAATATATGTATTTAATTACTTATATATTTTACATTATTAAAATCGATAAAAAGTCATTTAATTCTTATTTCTGACTGTATAATGTAATAAAAGCATAAATATGGTATCTTATTAAAATATTAAGTTAAAAATATAAAATCCAGGTTTTAAATCTATTCCATTAATATTAAATTTATTTATTATGGTATCTATATTATATATATATGTACCACATACCGTATATTTAATTATCTACATATTTTTATTTTATATCTTTATAAAATAACCTAATTTAATATTTATTATTGATTTTTTTACAAAGTTTTTAGGTTTTGGATTTATGTGATGCCGAGACGTGTCAACGCCACATCTTATCTTCGACCTCAAGAATGGGGTTTGTTTTTTGTAGAACCAACCCGTCTTCTCTCAATTATTCTCGTGTATATTCACATCCAAATGATGATCTGAACCTTACATTCTCTTCGCCAAATAAACAACACACGTGCAAGCAATCATATCTTCACTAACGATCATCTTCATCCTCTATTTAAGGCAATTAACGTGGTTGTTCAAACCAACATCTCTAGCCATCAGATACACCGGACCGACCTCCCATCTTCCAAGCATTGAACCATCTTTAGGTGACGAATGAAGAAGGTTGCGCCTCCATTAGGAAAAGGGATCATTGGGGAGTTGTTCTGAGGCCTTCGCCGCCTTCAATCGTGGATACCCTGCTGCATTGAGCTCTGGGATGCCACCCTATCGAGTTAGGATAGGAGTTTATATACCTCCAATCATGGGTGAATTCCTCCAACTTTTTGATTTGTTTTAGTTAGTTTTTAGGTAAGCTAATTATGCTCTTAGGTACCCTTATGATCATTCTTTATTTTAGGACCAAAATCGGGCTTCAATTTAATCCAATCTCAAAATAACTTCGATCGTAAATAACATCTGTTCTGAACCTTATTCTACATGTGTGTAGGATTATCAAACTTAGGCTAATTATTATAGAATCGAGACATTAAATCTTTCTTGAAGGTAGCCAATTCTCTTGGAGATATTGAACATCATCATCAACCACTTTTATCGCTTTCTTTAGAGATGGAATCGAGCTGTTCAAGACATGCAAGAACATTGGACTGGGAACCCAAGACTATCTTCTTCTTTGACTTCAACATTCCATCATGCATTAGGCGATCTCAAATGGGGCGGTGCTCCCCTCCTAACCCAACCTCCTATCTATTACACAACTGCATGTATCGCATGAGCTGCCCAAAGCTTCAATCGCTGCTAATTCCATCATACTTATCCGTCGTTCTTCCTATATTTGGGAAGAACAAGAGTAACATCCCAAGTGTATAACCTTGCAATGCATAGCGTGAATGCATAGTACAGATCGCGTGAAGACTTCTAATCTCTACCATCTGATACGAATCGATAGAGAAATTGAAGATTCAATCGCATGAGATTCTAGATTCTAGAGCATCACCCTAGTTTTTAATATTTGCATTTAGGTACCCGTGTAGGGGCAAAAGTGCAAAATAACTTATTCCTTTAATTTATGCCCCAGACCGAGGAACAAATTGTAGATAACTGTTATATTTTCTTTGCACATATACCCTTATATTGTGGACATTATTTGGACCTACTATAGACATCATTTTGAGTTGATTTTTATAAGTTAGTTACCTAACTTCCCTGGCATGTTATATTTTTCGTATATTTTCATCGCTTCATTTTCGAGTTTAGATTTATGGAACATCATTTTCATTATGATTTTGCTTTGTGTATCTCCGAGCACATGGCTCGGTTTTCATTTCTTTTGGTACATGATCTACTATATAGTACCACCATTATTATATGCCACCTAAATACTATATAAATTATAGAGTTTGCAAAGATATAGTTTCTTTACTATAAAAAAAATCATTTTTCTTTATTTGCTTTTTCCATTATATTAGAATAGTACAACACCTATATTTCACTTATTATATAGTACAATAATATTTCTAAAAATAATCATTTTTTGTAAAATAAATAAAAATTTAGAAAACAAAAAATGCAAAAAATTAAATAAAAACAATAAAAATATAAAAACCACAAAATGCTCTTGTTTAAATTAGAAAATGTATTTACAAAAATATTTGATCTCGAGAATCTGAGTATACTTTCTGCCTCCTTGTGTTCGACCAAAAGCACTTTCCCATTTACTAATTAGTGAATGATAAAATAGAAGAGAGAATCTTAATCCTTTTATTCATCATCTCTCTCCCTTCTATTATATTGATTTTTTTGATTAGGACTCTTCTCTCTTTTGCAGTTTACTGCGGCTGATGTCGTCTTCATCATTCATTTTACTATGAAGGGAAGAGCACTCATTACCTAGACCTCAAGACCCAGTCATCATGATTACTTGATCGACAAGGAATAAAGTAGGGGGAGATAGGCATATTAACTATAAAAATGTAGCTCAAAACCCTATTTCTATATTCACCAATAAACCCATTTTTGGATCTATTTTGTTTTATCATTTTATACCTCAAATAAATAAATCCTTAGCATGAAAGTTGTACATAAAAATATAAAAAAATGAAAAATTTATTTTATTCAAAAAAGTATGCACAATATACCCAAGATACACAAAATAGAAAGCCACAAAGAAAACTCCATAGACCAGTAACTTTTCCATACATAACCAAAGTTGACCAAGCTCACCTTTATTGTCCATAAAATTAAACTATCTACCCAATGAAGTGGTTTCTCTTAATTTAGAGTCAATATGAAAAAAATTCCTTTTTGGCCCTCATTATGCAGTATACCCGTATAAAATAGTCAATTTATTTATTGTTCATATTTTCATTTTATTATATTTTTAGATATTTGCAAATAGTATACAAAACACATTGAAATTATAAAAATATGACCATGATAAATACTTTAAAATAAGTATATAGAATATATAAATGAATTATACTTATATAATATATGTGCTTAATTATTTAAGCAAATAACTAAATTCAGAAAAATAAACCTGAAATATCTAAATATGTGAATAAATTAAACACATTTGATACATAAAATACCTTTCTATTCTAATAAAATATAAAATACAAAATAAAATTAAAATATACAAGATACAGATATATATTCAGATGCATATAAAAACCAATAAAAATCAAAATATAAAACTTCATAGAATGAGAAATATTTTTTACGTTTTGACAAAACGATAATTAGATCATCTATCAATTTATTTTGATTTAATAAGTCGTTTCTTTTCCCTTATTTTTGGTTGTTCCAGGTGGACCAACTAGATCCCTCAGTCGGTCAACTGGGGGTAAACTGCCCCTATGCCTCTTCGGACTTGTGAGGTCTCTCGAGATACAAACTTTTCCCCCTTTCAAGAAATATAATAATCGAAATGCCTTGCGCCTTGAACAAATTCGATAGATTTGATCGCCTTGATTCTTACCCTATCTTCTGATTCACTTGATCATTGTCGAGCTGATCAAAATTCCCTTCGTAAACCATCCCTCTTTGTTTGTCTATAAATAATATCGTCCTCACCACTTTTGAGGTTTGATCCATCTTCGTCATCTGTAACCCCAAGCTTCAAGACGTTTGAGTAAGTTGGTGATGGTAGCACACTCGCAGTGGTCTTGGCGTGTAGTATGGCAACCGGAGGCGGTGATCCAGAGCTCGTCAGAGACTAGCTCAGGCGTCTCTTTCTTACTCCGTGTTCCATAGGAATGTAGTTTTAGATTTCTTTTATCTCATTTTTATTCCAGTAGCTTAGATTAGCTCTTGGTATTGTCAAATAGGACATATGATTTTGTGATTTCCCTATTTTTTATTCGTCTACGTCTTGAGCTCCACATCAAAATCATCGTAGTACAAACTTGTTTGGACCCATAACTACCTTTATCTCGCTCCCCTTGATGCATCCACGATTCATTAACTTTTGTTGTGTATTTTATCTTAAAACCTGTTACTAAAGCCTATAAATATTCATTAATTATCACATATTATCAAAGTAGTATTCATGAATAAAAATGCATTTTTTTGCATTATAAACTTATAAAATAATTAAAGAATAAATAGAATGAAAAGAAAATGTAGACTTTTAATGCATATGTGTACAACATGACTAAGTAGATATACATATATTTGTAAGATATATTTATATATCGTAACCTCTGAGACAAAGTTGACATGGATTTGTCGAGAAATAATAAAATATGGGGACATAAGGAAGAAAAACATAAAAAATAACTAACATTGTATATCATATATTAATTCTTATTTATTCATTTCTTATCAAAAATTCAATTAATTTTAGTTAATTTACTTGTTTATATTTTCATTAATCATTCTTTTGTGTTTATAAAAATATAAATAAAAATCAAAAAATCAAAAAATCTAACCATGTATATATAGCAAGAAATCTTTTTTTTAAACTGTCAATATTTAAACTTCTGAACCTCATAACTTCCTTAAATGAATTACAATTTCACTCTATGCACTATAAATTCATAAAATAATATTCTATATTAATTGACGGTGATTTCGTTAAAATCGTAGGTCGTTTGCAAAAAGTCGATTTTGGGACCCAACGACAACTGGCTTTCTAGGATTTTTATTTTCTTCTGTAAATAATATAAGATCACATGATTTTATATTTTTAAATTAGTTTCTTAATATTGTGATTTATATATAAAAAATTCAAGATTTAAACCATCACTTAATATTTTAAATAAAACAAAATCCTCATATTATAGGTGAACCTGAATAGCAGAAGACATATCTGTATTTAGTAATATAAATTAATTTATAAAAATCGACACTAGTCTTATTTATAATTGTAATAATAAAAAAAAATAACACATTATTTGTTAAAAAATTGAATGAAAAATACATAACCTATTTATTAAGTATACTATACATATATTCGTAAATAGTATATTTATATTACAAAAAGATTATATTATTTATAAAAATAAATTATATAATATATTAGACAATTTATTTAGTTAAAACTTTTGTTTTTATAACTTTTAAAATTAATTCAATTTGCTTTTTAATATTGAATTTATAAATGATTTAAGGAATGGGCGAATGAGGTGTTGATATGTGTCTGCATCACAGTCTCCATCTTCCTCAATAACATGTTGGAGATCTTATTCTAATAACCAATCTTCTCATATTTATTCTTGCGCGCTTTCACGACGTTCACCTAATCTAATCCATCCATCCTTATCTCGTAACTACCATGTTCAATGCTTTCCATTATATCAACACCAAACTCCTTTTGATTAATCTATTTAATGATCTATAGATCGACTGTTCAAAATAAATTCTTCCTAGCTACCAATTCTAGTTGCCAACAACCTACTTTGTCCGCCTTGCTCCACCTTGTTTCAATGATGACAACACCTGAAGGTTGACCAGCTTGAAAGGAGGGTCAGCAGAGGAGGGTTCTAAGGTCGTCCTAGGCCTTTCATTGCCGCCATCGAGACATACATATTCGTTGACCAACGCACCATCGAGCATCAACCTAAGGATTTGAAACCCATGATCCTCAAGTATTTCATTCATCTCCTTTGATTTCATTGATTTTCATGTCCCATTAGTTCTCTTAGTAACACATTAGAACTCCTTAATGACCATTCTCAAATTTGCACATCAAATCCCATTCCAATTCGAATCAAATGCAAGCAATTTAGCTCTGATAAATGTACCTGGAGCCCTCTTAGAACTACATTTTTATCCTAAATTTCAGGTCGATCCTTTGTGAATTGATCACTACAAACACAATTGCAGGGTGGTTGATGTTTTATGGAGCATCTTTTCATCAATCATTTGGAGTACCGTCTTCGTCAATTGAGTCGAAAATGTAGCCTCCTTACCAGAAGCTCTAAACCCTAGACAACCATCGTTAGCCTTCGTTGTCGCCATCAATTTCAGCTCATCTCCCATTGTAAGCGAGCTCGAAGGGGGAGGTGCCCCCTTCTAGCCTTACAAGAGGTCAACCATCAAATGCCTTATCACTGAAGATCAAGAGGAAGGAAAGGCACCACTATCTCCATCGATTTGGTAAGAATCCAATCAAGAATGCGACATGTAGTTTGGCTCCATACATCCTCATCAAACTATCGAGATAAACAACAATCTAATCATGGCCATTAGATTCCAACCGGTGAAGAAAAATCTCAAAGGTCCTTACTGTCTCAAGAATTACATCACGCCTAGAAATATCTTGAATATTACATTTAGGTCCTTGCTCATGGACCTAAGTATAATATTTAAGTGGTTTTCTTACCAATAGTATCTAATTAGGTACCTAATTAAAAGAAGCATTTTGTTTCTTTTTTCTATATTTTATGCATTGGCACATTAACTCTACGACTATTGTGGATCACTGTGGACATTATTCTGAGAGAAGTTTTCTATGCTTATATCATCTAGATGAATTTTGAAGTATTTAACTGTGATTTATCAAGGATTTATTCATCGAACTCCGACTTCATTTTGTTTTCATTTTGAATGCTTCGAGCTCAATGCTTGAGTTCATCGATTCATCTTTTATATAGTATAACTATATTTTTTACCATCTATATTCTATATTGTAGATCAATTATTTTGGAAAATATCCTTTTGAAAAATAAAAGTAAAATTAGAAATTCAAAATCCAATAAAAATATAAAAAACTAATATGAACCAAACGAGCTTCCTTGCATAAGAAAATAAATAAGAAATCACAGAAATATTTATATAATAAAAAATCAATGCGCAACTTTCTGCCTCCATGTGTTCAACCAATGAACAGTTTCAAGGTTATATAATTAATGAACAACTATTCAGGAGAAAGCCAATTATTCTCTCTCTCCCTCTCTCCTAAATTGTAGTATTTTGTTTGATAAGAAAATTTGTCTTCGCAGTTGTACAATTGACCTTTTTACCATTAGGCAAATATCTCTTATCAAAATGGCACTGTTGTCGGGTATGAGTTAGTGATCTTCGGATTGTTCTTACTTTTCTTCTCGCAATTACCCATTTCTCACTTCTTTTCTTTTTTATGACACCCATACATTTTCGTATGTATCAAAATGGCTCCGTTGCCAAGGAGGAATGGACATGTTTGATTTTTGTGATTTCCCCTTTCTTCTCTTCTCGATTTTCTCAATTTCTCTATTGTTCTTGATTTTTGTTTATTTGTTTTTCTCTTGATTTTCTTTGTTTTATGTTCTTTTATTTTCTTTGATTTATTCTTGGTTTTTATTTGTTTTATATTCTTTGATTTTTTTAATTTATTTATTTTTTTCTCGATGTTTATTGGGTTTTTATCAGTTTTTTTTGTTTTTGAGTTTTTATTTATTTATGATTTTTCTTGATTTTTTGTTTGATTTTTTATTTGTCTATGATAACCTATGTTATAGGGTCTACAAGATTAGTCAACTTCTTTGGAGGCTTAACCTGTCGAGAGAGCAGAGATCAGTTTAGTATTTTATGAGCCAGTTACAGAGGAGCAGCACTGATTTGCTAACAGATTTTTTTCTTTTTTTGAGACAAATATATTTTCTATTTTTTTAGAGTACAAGGCCTTTGGCCATATTATTTTGGTGAAAGAGGAATGTGTCCATTTTTATTTTTGTATCAAGGGGTCCCTAGAGACATCCTGACTTGTAGATTGGACTTAGATTTTTTCTTCTCGACATCTGTTTCGCTAAGTGCTAGTACAGTTGGGGGACGTCACCACTTTGTTCAATTTCCCAATTTATTTTATTTGTTTCACGTGATTTCGTGAAAATCAAGGGGTGAATAATTGTTTAATTAGAACATTAATGTAGAGCCTACTACCCTAATCCACACTTAGGCGTAATTCACAATTTGAAATTAATCTATTCTTATGCCATAACCGCTAGTTTAGGACATAATTTTTACAACTTTATCATGCATTAGCTTAGGATTACATTTTCTGTGCAGATCAACTTGCAAGTAGAGAGCTAGAGTTAGGTATGGTTTCTATCCTTGCATGCATGATTGTTTTCCACCACATTCCTTGATTCCCCCCTCATTGAAATAATTTTAAAAAATAAATAAAATCACAACCCGTTAGATATTCTTAAAAATATCCAAAAAAATGAAAATCATAAAACTATAAAAAAATTATATAGAAACTTTGACAAAAAAATTAAAAATATGGACTTAATTTTATTGGGAGAGAAAACCCCTCATTGTTGTAGGTACTAAACACCAAAAAGAGTGGGTGAGGACATAACCCTTAGGTTTAGAGCCAATAATCTCTTGACTTGTGCCCAAAGTACCAATGTAGCACTCTTTAGTACAAGGTTGCAATTGCAAGCACTTGCCTTAGACCATAAAGACTCGTTTTGGTGTACTCAGTCTCATAGGTCCCTTTCATTTTAATATAACCCGATAGCCTAGGCAAATGGTTCCACTGTTTCTGGGATTGCGAGGACGCACATTGAGTGACATGGCGATACCACTTGCGATTCTGCTTAATAAAGAACTTGATTAACTAACTTTCGTTGAAAAGATAAAAGACCAATCTCTTACAGTCTCCACTATGTGAAGTGGGTGAATTAAGGTTTTGCATGGTGTTTGTTTGCGGGTTGTGCATATTTCAACATCTTATACACCTTAACAATCGAGTTCTAGTCTAGACATCTTATTCATATTCACATTCTCTTTACATATAGGATGAAATTTAGATGGATTTAATGCTCAAACTCTGCGTGCCTTTGATCTTCCACCATCTCATGTATATCATCAAAAACTCGGGATGACCCTCTTCCCATGTCGGTCCTACCTAGACATGAGGTGAGTCAGACATAGACTCCCCCACATCCTAGACCTTCAGTAAAGGACGACCTTCACCTCGACTTTTTGTCTGTTTCTCATTCACATTTTCACTAAGTGTTACAATAAATTTTCCTTCCTGGATGTTTCAAACGACAACAAGGCTTTTGGGAAGGGGCCATTTGTTACGGAGTTGTTGTGAAGCAACTGATGAATCTGTCATTCATCACTCTAAAAGTTGAAAAACAGAGCTTTGTTCCCTTGCAATTAGATGCATATTTCCATTTATTATGCATTATTGGCATTCATGCATTAAGAATTAATGTTTGTATTTTAGCATGCATATTTTCATTAAAAAAGGAGCCAAAAATCACTTGTACATATTCACTTGTATAATAGCTAAATCCACCTAATTGTATATATTTTATACTTAACTCCAAATCCAATAAAATCAACTCATAGTTTATATATTACTAACACTAATGAAGGAAAAATATCAAAAAATATAAAATTGAAAAATTATCCAATAAAATCCAAATCCAAGTTTGAGACTATGAACCTTAAAATGTGCATACAGTGTTTGATTTAGGTCTACATACTTTTAAAGTAATATACATTCATAGACCTTCAAAATAAGACTAATTTCATAAAAATCGGATATCGTATGTGAAACTTGGGTTTTGGGCCCCTCTTGTATATTGTACGTATTGACCAAAATACCCTTCATTTAACTTTTTGTTTTCTTAATTATTAAAAATCCAATAGATTAAGTTGTAAATATTTCGTTCACAATTCCTCTATTTTCTTTGACTTTTATTTTATTTAAAAATAACAAAAAAATTACAAAACATAAAAATAAGATATTTTATACCTATGAGATACGACTCAAAATACTCTTTATATATATGATTTATTTTGATTTTTGATCCTTCATTAGAGTTGTAGATCTCGTCGAGACGAGCAACTTACATGTTGATCACTTTTAAATTTGACCCCTTTTGTTATTTATTTTTATTTTTAATTACATTTAATTTTTAATTTTTCTAGAAGCGACTCCTGGCCACTCTTGGAGCTGCCATGTGTCACCACCATTTTTATTATTTAATTATTATTTATTTTAATGATATGTTACTTTGTTAATTTATTTATTCATTTTATGTTTATTACTTTAATTATTTATTTTGATTAATATTATAATCTATTTTAATTTTTTTATTTCAATTACTTTATTTATTATTTTAATTGTTATTATTTTTAGTTATTATTTATGTATTTTAATTTCCTTTTTTTCCTCTCTTTGTAGCATCTACGTGCGCCATGTCGTATCATTTTCTCCCCTCTCCCTTTTGCATTCCTTCCGTCAGACTCGATCACCCATGGAAACTGCTGCCTATACCTGCAGTGTTGCCCATCGCTAACGCCTCCAACCCCTCCACTTCAACCCTCTCACCCGCTTCCTCCTCCTGCCAGACCCTGTCCACGTTCCTCTCTCTCTCTCTTCCACCTCTTCCCATCCACCCAATGCCCCCCACAGGACTCGAGCTACTTATCCATTGTACGATTGTCGCACTTCCCATGCCCTCAGCCCACCACGCCTTGTTATGTACACCACGTGAACCCGTATTGAACTGAACTTTTTTCGGGTCTAAAATACCTCTCACACAATGCAGAGACGCGTCGTTGTGGTTCCCCACAAGAAATCCAAATTCAAATAACAATTAACCCACAACAAAGATCAAACAATGGAAAGCAAGATGTGGAGTTAAAATTTATTATAATCTACAAAATATGTGTATAGTGCAAGTAGTGTAGAGTGTCGAACATAGGAAGCAAGCAGGGTGATCAGGGCAATAATGCTAAAAAATGAATGTGATCAAGTTGTTTATATGTACTATTTTTGTGGGGTTTTAATTTTATATTTTTATATAATTTTATATTTTATATTTTTATTTTTGTTTTTTTTTTTGATTTTTTGATTTTTTATTTTCTTTTTGTATTTTACATTTTTATATTGTCTTTTTCTTTTAATAAGGATATAAAACTATATAGGATATATATATACAAGAGAGATGGGAGAGAGATAAAAGTAGATGAAATATAAAAAATACAAGAAATAAAATATTTTTGTGCTTCTTATGATTTTTAATGTTTTAATAATTTTTTTTGTATTTTTTAAGTCTTAAATACTGAAAATAGGGAATAAAATAATTATCTTAAATTTAAAAGGAGATGAAAAATATTAAAAAGTAACTAAAATTCTACAATTTAATTTTAAATAAATGTCTAGCCCCCTCGTCCCGAATGGACTATATTCCGACTCCCCTCAAAGCTTTTTTGATTTGACGCAAGTGCTTTCCTTTCCACGGAAGCAGGGGAAGAAAGGTGGGATTTCGCTAAAACTATAAGTAGAAAGACCTCCGCATGATGAGTAGGCAAATCTGCCTGCAGCTCAAAATCTTCCCTCTCCCTATGGTCGAGCATTTCTCAAACCTTATTGAAGGATATGGAGAAATCCTCAAGCGCATCACGGAAGCGTGATCGTCGTATCGAATACGACGAAGAACGACTAGTCGTACTAGTTGTTCGGAGCAGCGGAATTTTAAAATTTTTTAAACCGATGAAACCACATGATCCGAGAACCTTTCTCAAATCGTTTCATCTATAACCACATCAAGTATAATGCAATACCTCTTGAAGCGTGGTTGATCGAGTCTCTACGAAAAGAGACCTCCTATCTCAAGTCCGATCGTCGGAGTAACGGCTTGCGAGCGCGGAGATGAGTCGCGGTGTCCTCGCAATCCAAGTTGATCCAAGCGCGGTTGCTCCTGATCTCGTCGCACGAGATCAAACGTCTCCTTCGTGAGTGAAGCACTCCAAGAAGACAAAGAACCGCAGAGAGTCGAAGCGGCAGCACGATGGCGCGGGCGACGACGTTTCTCTCCACCAAGGTGGAGGGCCACCAAGAAGAGAGGGAGAGAGGGCTGTCGTGTATATGAGAAAGAGAGAGAGAGAGAGAGTTTTTGTGCTACAATAGCATGTGTAAAGAGAGAGCCAAGAATGCCTCTCTATTTATAGGGTTTTGGGATCCATGGATCTCAATCCATGGGACACATAAAATCAATGGATGAGATTGATTTATGTTCATCCAATGGCTGAGATTGTTGTTGTCAAAAGCAACAAATTTAGGTCAAAATATATTTGATAAAATCAAATATAATTTGCTCCTAAATTAACCCAACAAATAAGGAGAGAAGACACATGGAGATTTCATCTCCATGTGCCTTCCATGTAGGCGCACACCCACTCCAATTAGGAGTGGTGTGCCGTTCACCATGGATTGCATGGAGATTGTAATCTCCATGTAATCTCTCTCTTATTTATTTGCAACAAAATAATTTGGGTTTTATTTCTCAAAAAATAATTCACAATTATCTTTGAGAATATTGCAATCTTGCCATGGAAAAATTGTGAATCATATTCACAACCCAAAACAACATGTAATTCATATTGTTAATTAATTACACAATGTGTATCCAATACACATCATAATTAATCAACACATATAAATTATAAGTAACTCTCTCTAATACATTAAAAATCACATTTATAATATATCATGAATAATTGGATATCTCTATCCACATTATTCTTATCCAAACTAATTAAATCACATTTAATCATATTGCATAATTTCTCATACATCATGATAATTAAAACACTTTTAATTATCAAATTCTCTTTGCTTAGATCATATGGAATTGTTCTTAAACCATTTAAGAACAATGCTATTTCTCCTCAGATACTTGGAGATAAGGACAGGGCGATTGTATTGTTCCACGTATAGTGACTTGGATGTTGAGATCATATCCCAACTCCAGATCCTATGGACCTCCCACTGATGCTTGATCAAATCAAGACCGTAGACTTAATCTTCTCATTGCATCTGAATCTTATTCAGACCAATGTCCAGTTCATGGACTAAGATTAGGTCACTTCTCTAATGAGAGGAGTCACTAAAATCCAATCCTGTTTCATCACTCCCTCAGAATGGAAGCGTCATGGTTATACAATCGTATATGATCAAATCACCCTTCAGGTATTCCTAATACCTGCACATCCTACATACTGGAAGACTCATGATCATCCTGAAGATAAAGATCACTTTTACACTGTCATCTTCAGGGTTAGATCATTAAGTTTCTCAATCTTGGTCATCGGGATTTGGTATAGATCATATGCTTTCACAAAGCATATATCTTACCTTCAAATTCATGTCATGCTTCCAAAGCACGACGACCATGCATGGAATTTGTTCAGTCCCAATACCTCATGAGTGAGCTCATGTCTCCCGGTTCACAAGTGAACCTGTATGATCCCTTTGAGAGATCGTATTACTCATATGTCCTTACATGCAAACCAGCTCGCCGGTATATAGACCTTGATTAGGTCATCAACCTATTGGTCTGCCAAATGTACATACTCAGACATATAGTAATACATCTGTCTCTAGTCAGAGGATGCATGCCTAAGTCGTGACAGTATTCAACGTAGGTCTTTGGTTATCTCGATCTCGTCAAGTCAACCCTATTGACTTAACTAACCTGACACCTCTGAATCATTATTCCCATGTAGAGGACCTGCATCAAGAGGTCAGTCAGATATCAGTCATATGAGATAGGATTGCCATCTCCCACTCAGACTGGAGATCATCACTTAATGATCATTTGATGATGCTTGATGAGTCCTCTATCTAACTCCTTAGATATTCATCCAAGCATCAGCCTCTATGATCCATCCAATGAATCAACAGCTGTATGATCATCAAGTTGGCCATGGTACATAACCCTTATTGTACATAGGGACCCTATAGTGCATTCATTCATTAATCTCAGAAAGGGGAGTGAAAAATAAACAATAACTTTTATTGATAATTTATTCATTACAATAACATTTATTGTAGAAATGGTTCGCCCGGGGCTCACATTGCTAACAATCTCCCACTAGCCCACAGAACCATTCAGGTACAATCTTTAAACCCATACTCATTACATGCTGGTCAAAAACCTTCTGTGTCAGAGGTTTGGTAAGAGGATCAGCAACGTTGTCGGCAGAGGCCACCTTGGTGATGATGATGTCACCACGCTTTTGTATCTCCCGAATGATGTGGTATTTCCTTTCCACGTGCTTGCTCTTTTGATGCCATCTAGGTTCCTTTGCTTGGGCAATGGCTCCCGTGTTATCGCAGAGTAACGGGATGGGAGTATCAGAGGAAACTACGCCAAGCTCCAGCACGAACTTGCGCAACCACACCGCCTCCTTCGCAGCATCCGATGCGGCAATGTATTCGGCTTCCGTTGTTGAATCTGCAGTAGTGTCCTGCTTCTTGCTTCTCCAGCTCACAGCACCACCATTCAACAAGAACACGAACCCCGATGTCGACTTTCGATCATCTACATCCGATTGGAAGTCAGAATCTGTATATCCTAAGACTTGGAGATCACCATCTCCATAGACCAAGATGAATCTTGCGTCCGTCTTAGATATTTGAATATGTTCTTTACTGCATTCCAGTGTTGTTCTCCATAGCAGGATTGGTAACGACTTACCACTCCCACTGCATGGTAGATATCTGGCCTAGTGCACATCATGGCATACATTAAGCTTCCTACGGCTGATGCATAAGGACATCCAGCCATGGCCTTCTTTTCCTCAACACTTTGAGGAGCCATTCCTTTAGACAGGTGGATACCATGTCTTAAGGGTAGGAATCCTTTCTTTGAACTATCCATATGGAATCGTTCAAGAATCTTCTTAATGTATCCATGTTGTGACAATCCCAAAATCCTCTTTTCTCGGTTTCTGAACAGCTTCAGGCCTAAGATATAAGAGGCTTCTCCAAGATCTTTCATCTCAAAGGTATGGGATAGCCAAATCTTTACACTGGTCATCATCCCTGTATCATTCCCAATGATAAGGATGTCATCTACATAAAGCACGATGAACACAACGGCGCTCCCACTAAGCTTCTTGTATACACAAGGTTCATCAGGATTTTGCACAAAATCATAACTCTTTATGGTTTCGTCAAATCTGATGTTCCAACTACGAGAAGCTTGCTTGAGCCCATAGATGGATTTCTTCAGCTTGCATACTTTACCATCCTCAGTCATGAAGCCCTGGGGCTGCTCCATGTAGATATCCTCCTCGAGGTATCCATTGAGGAAAGCCGTCTTGACGTCCATCTTCCAGATGTCGTAGTCAAGATATGCAGCTATAGCTAGCAATGTCCGGATGGATTTAAGCATAGCCACAGGAGAGAATGTCTCATCGTAGTCGATGCCTTCTCTCTGTGTGTAGCCCTTGGCTACGAGCCGTGCCTTGAAAGTCTCTACTTTCCCATCAGGTCCCCTCTTTCTTTTGAAGATCCATTTACACCCAATGGGTTTTACCCCTTTAGGTGGATCCTCTAGGGTCCATACACCATTCTTATGCATGGAGTCAATTTCTGACTTCATTGCTAGCATCCATCTATCCATGTCTTGATCCGCGAGTGCTTCATCAAATGAAGTAGGATCAATGTCAGTTTCACCTGACACATGGAATCCATACCTTTCAAGTGGTGCAACCACCCTCGAACTCCTTCGAAGAGGTATGGGTGTTTCATCTTTATTTATCTCTTCCGTTTCTGGTCTAGGAAGCTCAGAATCCTCAGGGGATTCAAAGAATTCCTCTACTTCATTGTTGTCTTGACCTTTATGGAAATCATTCTCCAGAAACTTCACATCTCTAGAAACAAAAACCTTTTGGGTCTCAGGGTCATAAAGTTGGTATCCAATACCATCTTTAACATACCCAATGAAGTAGCACTCACGAGAGCGAGATTCTAGCTTACTTGCGTCTACGTTCTTCGCATAGACCAAGCAACCCCAAACCCTCAAGTGATTAACACTAGGTTTGGTTCCATACCATAGCTCATGAGGAGTCTTAGGCACGGATTTGCTAGGAATCTTATTCAGGATATATATTGCAGTCTCTACTGCATATCCCCAGAAACTAAGAGGTAAATTTGCTTTATTCATCATTGATCGGACCATGTCCATGATGGTCCTGTTGCGTCTTTCAGCAACACCATTTAGTTGGGGAGTTCCAGGAGGAGTGAGATTGGAAACAATTCCATTCTCCTTAAGGTATTCCTTGAATTCATCTGATAGGTACTCGCCACCTCGATCAGATCGAATCCGTTTAATATTCCTATCGGTTTGGTTCTCAACCAAAGCCTTGAATTCTTTGAACTTTTCAAAGGTTTCAGACTTATGACGTAGTAGGAAGATAAACCCGTATCGCGAATGGTCATCGATAAACGTCAAATAATATCGGTATCCATTTCGAGTCGCGGTACTGAAGGGACCACATACATCGGTATGTATTAGGTCAATAATACCTTCGCATCTCGTAACCTTGTTACGGAAAGGCGTCCTAGTCATTTTGCCTTGTATGCAATGTTTGCAAGTGGGCAGAGGTTGAACCTTTAGAAAATCTAGAGGTCCATCCTTTATCAATCTATTGATCCTATCAACAGACAAATGACCAAGCCTTTGATGCCATATCTCATTTGAGATATTTTTATCCTCTCTGGATCTTTTAGGGTTTTTATTAGTGGTTGTCACATTCATAATACATTTATCAATGCACAATTCATAGAGTCCTCCAGAAGTCAAAACACCATCCGCAATATATTTATCATAACGACTTATGACTAATTTATTACAGAAAAGGAAAGTATATCCGCTTCTAACAAGCTTAGATACAGATATCAAGTTCCTTCTGACTTCAGGTACATAAAGACATTCTTTAAGTATAAGGACTCTTCCACTAGATAATGATAGTCTACAAGTCCCGACGGCTACTGCTGCAACACTTGCATCAGATCCCATCTGGATGACTATCTCCCCTTCCTCAAGATTCCTAGTTTCCTGAAACAAATGCAACAAATTGCATACATGAACAGAAGCACCAGAATCTACAACCCAACTTCCTTCTCGTCCAACGAGAAAGCTAGTTTCAATGATGAAAGTAGATTTCATACTTGCTGGGGCTTTACCTTTGTCTGAGGACTTCGGGTAATCTGGGCAGTTACGCTTCCAGTGCCCCGGCTTCTTGCAGTGATGACAGACGTCGGTTTTCTTCGACGCCATGAGAGTGGATGCATTGGAAGAAGAGGCAACACTTTGTCCCTTCTTCTTTCTCTTCTGGGCCGGGCCCTTCCGAGAACCATGCTTCCGACCACGCTTCCCTTTGACCTGTGCAACCATTGCACTGCCACTGGGACCATCCTTCTTCATTACGTCCTCTGCGGACTTTAATGAAGCAAGGAGAGCAGCATTTGTCAATTCCAACTTGTTCATGTGGAATGACACTACAAAGTTATTAAAAGACTTGGGCAATGACAGCAGAATGAAGTCAGCTTGCATGTCTGCATCCATCGTTGCCCCAAGAGTCTCCAGCTCCGACAAGTACCCAAACATTTTGAGTACATGTTCACGGACCGAAGTCCCTTCCTGCATTCTACAACGAATGAGGTCTTTCATAACATTGTACCGCTGAGTGCGGTTAATGTCACCAAACATATCTTTAAGATTCTGCATTATTTCCTGACAGGTATTCATCTCCACATGTTGCTTCTGCAGCACATTGGAGAGAGAACCTAGGATATAGCACCTAGCCAAGACATGATCTTCATCATACTTGTCATTAAATGCTTTTTCTTCCTTGGACTTAGGGTTCTCAAGCTTGTCCTCGGATAGCACATAACTAATGCGCTCAGCAGAGAGAACAAGCTCCAAATTTCGGATCCAATCCGAGTAATTCGGGCCGGTCAATTGGTTGACCTCAAGAAGCCTACTAAGTGGGTTCAAAGACTTCATTTTCTGAAATTAAGAATGCACTATATTAGAATATAGAAATATATATTCAAATTTATGATGTTTGATTAAGGTATTTTAAATCAAATTATTCTTGCATTGTCGACTTTGAAAGTTCATTCCCTTAATCACTTTCAAAGTAAGAGATATACTTACCGCTATATCTCTAGCAAGAATTGGGATCTCCTCTTTATCATTGTCACATCCCAATAATATGAGAATCTGTGACTCCAATAAAGAAAAGCAGGAACTCATTCCATTTTACAAGTCCAACTTGCAATTTCCCAATTCGGTCTTTAACACCCGAGCCCACCACCCCTAAGGCGATGTTGACCCGTTGTTAATTGAACCAACCGTCAACAGGAATAGTACTCGCTATGCGCAATCCAATATCGCCCCAATAATATGAGGATCCGATATTGGGGTCACTGCGCATACGACCTTACTCTTTCGAGAAGCAAAGAGACCGATCCAGATGCGCTTGCACACGGGAGCTGTCATTTCGGGCAGGCGTCTCCCATATGCAATCCCTGGCGACGAAACTCTTCGCCTTGACGGGAGACCGTGGATGTCACTTATGTGATCCTCCATCTTCATATTCAAATTTTAATTAATTATCGTGAATCACATTCACATAATTAATTCTTCCAAGGAAATTAATAACTCTAATCATATCAGAGTATTTCAATTGGACATAATCAATTTAATCATATTAAATTAATTATCAATCCAATTCAAACAATCAAACTTGATTATTTTACTTGAATACATATATGGTAATATCTCAAAATACGTATTAATTCGAATTTTAATAATTAGAAAAATACATCTTAATCCCTCGGACATTATCCCGGCCCTACCCGCTGTCATGGCCAGTACCGACGAGAGTGGGACGGACCACATACGTTGCAACCCGCAACCCCAATGCTCTCCGACTAGGCACCATATCCGCCTCGGGAAAGGATAATGCCAAATTGATTAATTTGTACTTGAGATGATCATCGGTTTTTCAACCGAAATTGTACCATATAGTAATAATCAAAACATTTTTGATTATAAGGAAATTTGCTAGACAAATTCCCAAATCCTATTCAAGCATCAAGTTTGAAGATTGTTGTTTCCAATTTATGATTTAGATCACATCTTAATCAATTAATTGGTTGGGGCCATGTCAATTAGGCAAATAATCATGTCTCAATATTTCACAAATATTATTCAAGATTATTTCACGAAATTAACAATTAATTTCACTAATTGACAATCACTTGATTCTAGATTAGGAATGCAATTTCAGTATAGACCCCTATTCACTAAAATTGGCATATCTCAATCAATTTAAATCCAAATTAAGCAAACTCAATTTTCATAGATTGCTAACTTGATTTACAACAGAACCTAATTGGATTTGCACGCATTTCGAGGCAGATGATAACAGTAATTAACTCTTTAATCATGTTAAAATCTATTGTTCCCGCAACAGTGCATACATGTCCATTAAAACAACCATAATTAGAGCATACGAAATCCGATTTACGCAAACTCAGTTCCTATGGTTTCCTTATTTAATGGGGAACAAAATCCAAGTATTAAATTCGTGTTTAAACAATTTAAACAGTACCGAATTTATTTATTAAACAGATCTGCGAAATCAAATGCGATGAAAACTTTCGCGACCTAAACGAACCCAAGTCGTCCTCGGCTTTTCGAATCATATTCGAAACCGTCAACCTGGCTCTGATACCACTTGAAGGATATGGAGAAATCCTCAAGCGCATCACGGAAGCGTGATCGTCGTATCGAATACGACGAAGAACGACTAGTCGTACTAGTTGTTCGGAGCAGCGGAATTTTAAAATTTTTTAAACCGATGAAACCACATGATCCGAGAACCTTTCTCAAATCGTTTCATCTATAACCACATCAAGTATAATGCAATACCTCTTGAAGCGTGGTTGATCGAGTCTCTACGAAAAGAGACCTCCTGTCTCAAGTCCGATCGTCGGAGTAACGGCTTGTGAGCGCGGAGATGAGTCGCGGTGTCCTCGCAATCCAAGTTGATCCAAGCGCGGTTGCTCCTGATCTCGTCGCACGAGATCAAACGTCTCCTTCGTGAGTGAAGCACTCCAAGAAGACAAAGAACCGCAGAGAGTCAAAGCGGCAGCACGATGGCGCGGGCGACGACGTTTCTCTCCACCAAGGTGGACGGCCACCAAGAAGAGAGGGAGAGAGGGTTGTCGTGTATATGAGAAAGAGAGAGAGAGAGAGAGTTTGTGCTACAATAGCATGTGTAAAGAGAGAGCCAAGAATGCCTCTCTATTTATAGGGTTTTGGGATCCATGGATCTCAATCCATGGGACACATAAAATCAATGGATGAGATTGATTTATGTTCATCCAATGGCTGAGATTGTTGTTGTCAAAAGCAACAAATTTAGGTCAAAATATATTTGATAAAATCAAATATAATTTGCTCCTAAATTAACCCAACAAATAAGGAGAGAAGACACATGGAGATTTCATCTCCATGTGCCTTCCATGTAGGCGCACACCCACTCCAATTAGGAGTGGTGTGCTGTCCACCATGGATTGCATGGAGATTGTAATCTCCATGTAATCTCTCTCTTATTTATTTGCAACAAAATAATTTGGGTTTTATTTCTCAAAAAATAATTCACAATTATCTTTGAGAATATTGCAATCTTGCCATGGAAAAATTGTGAATCATATTCACAATCCAAAACAACATGTAATTCATATTGTTAATTAATTACACAATGTGTATCCAATACACATCATAATTAATCAACACATATAAATTATAAGTAACTCTCTCTAATACATTATAAATCACATTTATAATATATCATGAATAATTGGATATCTCTATCCACATTATTCTTATCCAAACTAATTAAATCACATTTAATCATATTGGATAATTTCTCATACATCATGATAACTAAAACACTTTTAATTATCAAATTCTCTTTGCTTAGATCTTATGGAATTGTTCTTAAACCATTTAAGAACAATGCTATTTCTCCTCAGATACTTGGAGATAAGGACAGGGCGATTGTATTGTTCCACGTATAGTGACTTGGATGTTGAGATCATATCTCAACTCCAGATCCTATGGACCTCCCACTGATGCTTGATCAAATCAAGACCGTAGACTTAATCTTCTCATTGCATCTGAATTTATTCAGACCAATGTCCAGTTCATGGACTAAGATTAGGTCACTTCTCTAATGAGAGGAGTCACTAAAATCCAATCCTGTTTCATCACTCCCTCGGAATGGAAGCGTCATGGTTATACAATCGTATATGATCAAATCACCCTTCAGGTATTCCTAATACCTGCACATCCTACATACTGGAAGACTCATGATCATCCTGAAGATAAAGATCACTTTTACATTGTCATCTTCAGGGTTAGATCATTAAGTTTCTCAATCTTGGTCATCGGGATTTGGTATAGATCATATGCTTTCACAAAGCATATATCTTACCTTCAAATTCATGTCATGTTCCAAAGCACGACAACCATGCATGGAATTTGTTCAGTCCCAATACCTCATGAGTGAGCTCATGTCTCCCGGTTCACAAGTGAACCTGTATGATCCCTTTGAGAGATCGTATTACTCATATGTCCTTACATGCAAACCAGCTCGCCGGTATATAGACCTTGATTAGGTCATCAACCTATTGGTCTGCCAAATGTACATACTCAGACATATAGTAATACATCTGTCTCTAGTCAGAGGATGCATGCCTAAGTCGTGACAGTATTCAACGTAGGTCTTTGGTTATCTCGATCTCGTCAAGTCAACCCTATTGACTTAACTAACCTGACACCTCTGAATCATTATTCCCATGCAGAGGACCTGCATCAAGAGGTCAGTCAGATATCAGTCATATGAGATAGGATTGCCATCTCCCACTCAGACTGGAGATCATCACTTAATGATCATTTGATGATGCTTGATGAGTCCTCTATCTAACTCCTTAGATATTCATCCAAGCATCAGCCTCTATGATCCATCCAATGAATCAACAGTTGTATGATCATCAAGTTGGCCATGGTACATAACCCTTATTATACAGAGGGACCCTATAGTGCATTCATTCATTAATCTCAGAAAGGGGAGTGAAAAATAAACAATAACTTTTATTGATAATTTATTCATTACAATAACATTTATTGTAGAAATGGTTCGCCCGGGGCTCACATTGCTAACACTTATTAGGTTGGTCACCGAGGGACATGAAAAATCCATCTTTCTTGAAAGATATGAGATCGGGGTAGAGACGTGAGGAGGGCATGATTTTTTTTCAAGGCCGGTAACCAAGGGCATAAAAAATCCTTTGCTTCTTCTTTCCGCGGAATTAGCGCATTTGATATTAGATCTGTCTTTCCCGACAATGACGCTTACAATATTGTCTCCCGCCCAAAAGAGCCTCCTTGTAACCAAAATTCTCGTCTCCGACGCCTATATCCCACTTCTCATTGTTTGATTCCACCTCTTCTATTTCTTTCTCTATTTCAATTTCGATAATGAAATATACAAAATTCAGAAATTGAGATTATATTTTTGCGATTTTTTATTGAGTTTTTTTTATTTTTTTAAAGGTTTTAGGGGTTTTGCAATTTTTATGAGTTTTCTTTTGTATTTTTTAGTGATTTTTGGTAGGTATAATATTCAAAAACACACAAAATATATTTTTTTTGGATTTTTTCAAAAAAACATTTTATAATTTTTATGTATTTTCTAATGCAAAAAGGGATGAAAAGCACGTTTTTTTACTTTTTTTAAAATAATAAAATGCTGCAAAATTGTAAATTAAAAATATGGCATGAAACCTAGAAACAGAAACACAAATATACTTTTTTAGGATTTTTTTGAAGTCTATAGATGCGTGAATTAAATAGAAATAATGAAGAGAAACTACACAACTAGCAAGGCATTTTTGTAACTAATAATAAGTACGAGTGCCACAATGCAAATTTCCCAAAAATTATAATGCAATAAAAATATTTCTGGACCAAAACTAAATAGCCAAAAACCTAAGGGTATCCCTCTAAAATCAGCAAGGACAACGTGACTCGTACGTACCTGATAGGGACCTAATCACAATATTACAAAAATATAGGGACCGGGCTGCAAATTACCCAAAAATATTATAACAATAGAAATAGTTTATGGACTGATTAGAAATGCACAAATCCCTAGGGGTCCTCGGTGCAAAACGTCAACCCTCATGTGCACCAGTCCCGTGAGGTGACGTGGCCAGGGACCAATGTGCAATAACCAAATGTGCAGGGGCTTTAACGTAAATTTTACAAAAACATTTAAACAGCAAATGATGATTTAATACTAATTTATAATTACAAAAATGGTCGGGGTCGGATATGCAAAATACCCGGGCCTCACGGATCAATTAACGGATGGAGAGTCACTTGCCACGTATCACAATCACGCGTGCTGATGAGGCTTCAGCTTCGACGAGCAAGATTGGATCCGACAAAGGTGATGAACGGCTAAGACTGGCCAGGATCTGATGGTTGTTGTTCGTTCTGGAGAGGGACCTTCGATCCAATGACGAAGATTATGACTGAAGAATGGCGAAGAACATCGCGGGAGCGAAGTTCTCTAGGCTCAACCTCCAACCTCCGTCGATCTTAAAGCTTTCAAAATGGCCGCGATGACTCCTGAAGGTGTCTTCTGTGTGCTGGAAGATCAAAAGGTGGACGACGGACACCGGAGGTGGCTAGGGAAGGCGGAGGAGCGGAGATGCTCTAGGTATCTCCGGCGGAGGTCTAAACGCTCTCCAGGTACTCGTCCTGCTCCAGAAACCTGCAAAAAGTTAAGGGTCGTGGGTAAACTACCGCGACCCTCCAATGGGCAAAAAAGGGCTGGTGAAGATGTGGATGGTGGAGATCAGGGTAGAGCTACGGTGTGGAGATTCAGATGGAATAGAAGCTCAAAACCTTGATCAAATATGTAATAAAACTACAGAGCTAAAGCCTTGTCCTACAACTAGCCAAAGAGCGAAAAAACAAGCAAAAAGTACCTCGACTAGCCGGAAAAGCCATGAGATGTACCTCACAGCGAAACGCCGGAGATTGGGTTGGAGTCGTCCTTCACGGCCTTGCCTGACCTTGCCCGCAAGTGCTGGAGACTCCCCTGTCACGGGAGTCAATCCGGAGCACATGAGAGGATCCAAACTAGGTCAAGAAGGGGTTCGAAAATGGAAGGGAAGGGTTGGAGGGCTTTTTAACGAGATGCGGATGGGGCGAGAAGATAGAGGTGTATCGGGTAAATCGATGGTCCACAACCCGAGGAAAGCCCCCAACGGGAATCCTCGATCCATGTAGAGCAAAAGTCCAGAAGGCATCGACATTATTTGGTGAAAGGTCAGCCCTCAAAAAATTGAGAAGAAGGCAAGAAAACCAAAATCTGACATGAACAGGAAGGGATTCAGAGAGTTGATCCGCAGACAACTCTCAGGCCTCCCTGGTTGGTCCACGTGGACCAACCCAAAAATCCTGCAATAAATCTTTTGAAAATTTGTTTAAAAATAATAAATGATTTAATTACTTTTAGGTTATTAAATGAAAATTATTTATTACTTTATGAATTATTTTATTATGATTTTTATTTATTTTTTAGAGGTCTAAATTACAAGTTCCCTTTTAAGGGTTATATACAGGTATATTAATCTATATATTTTTATGTTTTATTTTGTATATCTAATTTTATTATTATTTTATTATTTTATATATTTATAACTTATTTTATGAACTTAAATATATTTTTATTTTATTTTTCTGATTTATTTTATACAATTAAATAATTAGTTGTATTATCTATATAGGTATAAGTATAGATATTTTACCTATGTATTTCAGACAGGTATTTTATTTTTATCTCTTAATGAAGTTTTTATTCCTATTTTAATATACACATACATTATAAATAATATATAAAAATTTAAAAAATATAAAATTATGAAAATGGTGTATAATAAATAAAATGAATATTCTAATCGATAAAAGTATACAAAAGGGGTCCAAAACTCAACTTTCAAACCGTAACTCCGAAAAATATGAAACCACCTTCATGAAATAGCTTATTAAATGTTATATAAAATTAAAGGTGACTTTGATTCAAGATTTTATTTGAGAGATACATGTCTAGGATGTTGGGATTTTGGAAATTTATTCAGATCACAACTTTATATTTGTACATTATTTTTGTATGAAATCAATTTTGTCTTTTTTTTATATTTAATTATCTACAACTTTCATGGTTTCTTTATTTTATATATAAAAAGTGGAATAAAAAAAGGTCCCAAAAATGAATAAAGATTGAAATAAATAAAAGATATTTTTTTTTGTATTTTGACCCTTATCTTCCCCTACTTTATTCCATGCCGACCTAGACATGAGATGCCTAGGTCATGGGGTTTCGGGTCATAAAATATTTGAAATATTTTATTATTTTTCTTTTCTTTTCTTTATTCTATTATTTTGGATTTAAAACCATATTTTATACATTATTTATGCAATGATGCATGACTGATAAAACGCCTAAATTGAGCCTATTTACACACATTTACTAAGGTTTTTAGGCCAAAATGATAGAATAAACAAGATGAAATGGAGATTCATCATCCCCCTATACTTGCCTTTGCTACTCCCTAGCAAACACTTATCCAATAAGTGCAGAAAAGAAAAACAAAGGAAAGAAAAAGAAGAAAATTAGATTTAGTTTAATTATCAAACTTGTCTTCATAAAATCAAAGTTTGGAGCTTAAGTCAAACCTTTGAAATTTTAGTGCGGCGGAACCTTAATGAGAACTGAATTTGAAATCCAATAGCCTTCGAGAATCCGAAAACTCTGCTCAAGTTTCCTCAATATCCAGGTCAGAATACTTCAATTCATACACAAACCCTTATGACTATGAATCTTACTCGTACAATATAAGTGATGGTGGCTCTATCCAACTGAAAGGACAAAGAGACTGACTTCTCCATATGACAACCTAGTGATTCCCCAATACAATAACTCATTCCTTGTCGAGTGGGGTATTCGCTTCAATGTTTATGTGACAACCATCTCAAGAGGAGGAGGTGAAGAGAAAAATGGACGGTAGATAGTGTAGCTTCCTATCATAGGATGAAAGACCAGTGTAGTCTAGTCATCCAGCTGCATGCTCACAAAATTTGACTTTGAAGCTCAAGCTTTCTTATTGGCTATACAAATGTGTACACTCCGGCAGACATTTTTATTTTTTGTACAAGCTTGTCCCCTTTTTTGGAGTTTTTGCTTTTTTTCTTTGCTTTTTTTAATACTATTCACAACATCATTTACATAAGGAGTTTTTCATCTTGAGCCAGTAAACTATCCCTCTTTTGAAGCTTTATTGCAGCCCACACTCTCCTGTCCTCAAAACTCATCATCACCGGACGGGTTGGGGTACACTTCCCTTCCTAGAGGATAAATGTTTCCACTTGTGTGTGTCCTATACCAGCAAATCCAACCCCTCACCACTCTAACTGTTATGAGCCAAGTGAAAGGTGCAGGTGTCCAAGTTAGGTCATTGTCAACAAGAGTCGTACGTGTGCTCCTAAATAATCTACTTAGGCAGTCAAGAATCCATTAAACCAAGTCCCATGATCCTCAAAGAATTACGTCAACTAGACCTGAAGTACCTCAATTCCAGTTCTTACAAGGTTCCTGTTATTAGGTAGATTTAAGGTCCAACCAAGCTCCAATTTCCAGATTTTACTTAGACTTGTTCAATAATGAAACTTGATTCGAAAAATGCTATGCAGAATGTAGAAAATATTTTTGAGATGCAATTTTCAAGATTCTGAACTTTTATGGATTTTTGAAAAGATGATGCATATGCATGTTTTGGCTTTTTTCAAAAAGATTATTTAAATGGTTTTGTTATTTTAATTTTGTAAGTTTTTTTGGGATTTTTGACAGCAAAAGGTTTCGACTAAACTAGGTACAAATATTTACACAAGGATGCATCTTTTATTTACAAGAAGTAGAGTTTTAAGAATTTACAAAGGGTAACTGGTCAATTTTATGGATATGTATAAAGAATTTTAGTGTGATGTATATATTCCTCAAACTTATTTGAAAGCAGTTTTTCAAACAATTTCTGAAAACTACAGTGCAAAATAGTTTTTGAAAATAATTTTTACAAACATTTACACACATTTGAAAATCATTTTTCAAAGGTTTTCCAAACAGTGTATATATATTTCAAATATTATTGCAACCATTTTTTAAACCATTTGCAAATCATTTTCACACTATTATTTCATACAAAGAAAATAATTTTACAAAATAAAATATTTTACGAAGGTTGAAAACATGTAACAAAACGTTTTCCAAATAGTTTTCAAAAGATTTTTCAAGAATTTTTCAAACAATTTTTTCAACCATTTTGAAAAAACATTTTCAACTGATTTATTAATTTATATATATAAATAGAATTTGAGGAATAATCACATCTTTTTATTACGATTTTTAATGAATTTTTAGTAGTATAATTTGCCATAATAATTAATAAAAATCCGAATGTACGAGTTATGGCCAAAGTATATGTGAAGTATATACGACCCCCCTATACTTAGCTTGAGCTATGTCTTCATAGATCAGAGAGAAAAAGAGAAGACATAAATCGTACTAATTATAGACAAGTCTAAAGAACAAATGAATGGAGAAATGAACTAATGAGAAGTTGACCCCCCCATACTTAGGATCAAATAATCCTAAGTATAGCAGACTGTATACAAAGCAGGGAGGGTTAAGGATGGGAATGAATAGATCGTACTCAGACTGTCTCCCCCTATACTTCAGGTAAGATAATCCTAAATATAGATAATAAGGGGAGACAATGGAGAGGATCAAAGAATAGAAAGAACTCGAGATGCACACCCCCCTATTCTTAGGACAAAGTACGTTCTAAGTATAGAAGATTGACAAAAAGGAGCGACATCGCGAGAATATGCACATCACTCCCACTATACTTAGTATAAAATAAGCCCTAAGTATAGACAACAACATGAGTAATGAAACGGAACAATGAATGAACACTCGGCTCGTCCACCCCCTATACTTAGGACAAAGTACGTCCTAAGCATGGCAAACACGAGGATGGGTGAATGAGCAAAATGGACAGAGATAAACGATAGAGAATATACAACAAAGATCGATATACAGAGGATCAAGAAGGACGAAAGCAAACCTTCTTGCAAGACCGCTAAGAATAGATATGGTGTGGTGCAGGTCAACATTGGGGTCCTCAGATGACACAATCCAATCAGGGTCGACGGGGTGTAGGTTCTCAGTGGCCCTAGGGTGTAAAGGCACATACATATTAGTGGAAGAAGTGTAGCTATGTCCGGCCTTGGGAGTCTCACTGATATCAAAGTGGAATGGACGAACTTGTCATCATCAGAAGAAGTGTAGTCAGTGTCGTCCTGCGAGGTCTCGTCTAAGTCAAAGCCAAAATGAATGAACTCATCAATGGAAGTAGTAGAACTCTGTTCATCCTCTACAATCTCAACCAGATCATCTTTCTCATAAAAAGGCTTGAATTCTCAAATAAAAGAAACCAAATCAAATTCGACCTTTGTCTCATCTGAATCAAAGTGAACAGGAACGAACTCATCGGTGGAAGTAGTCAAATCATGTTAGTCCTATCTAATCTTTTAATCTTCCCTCCGCTCAATGGTATCAATCATGTAAATCCTACGGATGTCATCAACAAAACACCAAGACCTCGGAGAAGGAACTCCGAGGTCCATGCTTTTCAAGTTTTCCTTCTTGGAGAGGAATTCTTTGGTCTCATTGGAATCCAACATACAACAAATATCTCTGATGGTATCATCTAGTTCATGGACCTCAAGGTCTGGCAAGATAGGTATGGTAACATCAGGTGTAGGTCTCTGGTTGGTTGTAGGTACGATAATCAACACTTCACTCTCGTCAACAGGATGGAAGCAAATCTCTCCCGATCCACAATCTATAACGACCCTCGTAGAGGTGAGGAATGGTCGTCCTAGGATGATTGGACAGTGCTCCACTGTGGAGGTCTCCTGGACAATACGACAAAATCAACATTGTAACTCATGCCCTGAATATTCTATGATGGCATTTTCAAGGATACCCTTCTGCCTCTTGATAGATCCATCAACTAATTGTATGATCATCCTGGTTTTCTTTAGAGGCCCTAAGTGAAGAGATTGTACCAATGGGAAGGGTAATATGCTAATCGAAGCACCGGTGTCGAGGAGAGTGTGATTGCATGTGAAGTCAGAGATGGTGCAGTGTGACAGTGATCATTTTCTGAGGAATGGGACGGTGTGTGATGGCGTGGGCAGTGGCCATGGTCAAAATATGACGCTCAGATCTACTCCTCCACTTTCTCTTCTTATTGGGGCATGGCCTATCGAAGTGGGGCATCAATCATCTCATCAATAGTGACCACTACTTCGGGTTCAGTCAACATTTTTTTTGAATTTTTGGACCACCTCCATACAAGGGAGAAGGTCGGAATCATCATATACACGAGGAATGCCAAGAGCAGTCTGTACAGTGGCATGCTCAGGGTCAAAGGTGGGATAGGGTGTGAAAGGTTATGCGGTCAAAGGGTCTGGCAGGTGGGCCCTCTCCTCACAGTCTGACCCTACCAAAGGTCTCCCAAACTCTTTTTGTGTTTTTATATTTTTTCATTTTTGTATTTTGGGGGATTACAAGCTCTCATGGAAATCCTCGAGTGAAGCCATATCATCAAATGGTAGAGTATTATGGTCGCTATTATTAATACTAGTGAGGTTGTCAATCCTCTGTCTCATATGATCCATCATCTAGGTCAAGTGCTCAAAGGTGGACTCCATGAAAAGTAACTCCAACAGATCAATCTCAGGTGGATGTGAAGGAAAATGTGAAGGTGAGTGTGGATAAAAGTCCAAGGTCTGAAATTGTGGCCGGGGAGGATATGTACAAAAGTCAGGAGCAAAGTCCTACTGGAAAAAGGGTGGTGGACAGGCTGGAGTGAACGAGGGATCCACAAAGTCCGGATAAAATACGCTTCAGTCGACCATCTCAAAACAAGAGTAAAATGATCTAGAGAACACGACGGTCAAGTCCAGGGAAGAAAGGAACAAGGCGTAAATGCGCAGAGGCGATTTGGAATGCACATAAGCAAACACAAACAAAACACAAGCAATACAAACCCTCAATTCACCTACTCGACTCGATAGAGACCAAAAAGTCGATCTTTTTATATTGTATGTTTTAGAGTTAGGTAAGAAGTCAAAAATATTACACAAACACTTAGGGGTTGAATAGGATTTTGGCACTAATCCTTAGTGTGTGTGCGAGCAAGTAAAACAAAGACAATGAGGGGATTACTCGCCCCAAGACAAAATTTTTCTTTTTAGTTGATTTTAGAGTCATGTAATATTAGCAGTCTTTATTGGTTATCACTTTTTTTGGATTTTTAGTGAGAATGCAAGAGCCTATCGAGGAGTCAATTCCTTTAAGCACCTAGGTTGGCAAAATCAGAGTGAGGCGGAAAAGCAATGCAAGCTGTAAAACAATGATGAATGCTAAAGCGTAAATGCTCACCTTTCCTCCAATACTCTACATGCAAAGATGCTCAGCAGAATTGAAACCTATCTATATGCAAATGTAAGCTGATGAAATCACCCTAAGTTTTAAAAACTGCTATTAGCGTGAAGAACCGATGATAATGACTTATAATGGAACCGAAATGTCTGGTCTTGGAGCCTCCTCGGTGCCCATCATAATGGGTCCTGCAAGTGCTGTATGGAGAACTCTCGCGGCATAGTGGTTCTGAGACTAAGTAAGAAGTAGTTTAAAATTTGATTGAGTCCAAGTGAATCTATAGGAGCATGCAATGGTATTATGTGTTTGGCCTTAATCAATCGCAAGCAATCCTAAAACAAAGGGCTCAATCACAGAAAGTAAAAAAACAAAATCGATAAAACAAAATAAAGAAATGCGAAGAAAACTGATAAAACTACGGTGAGCCCCCAAGTGGACACACACTTGGAAATTGGGCCCGAAAGTCCAGAGTTCAGAGTACCTGTATTATTACAAATAATAGTGGTCTCTCTCTGACAAAAATTACACAAGTAAATTCAATAAGAAAAAAAATGCTCAAAAATTGTCTTTAAAGCTCTCCAAGTCCTCCTTTGTGCTAGGTCAAAGCTGCCTCGCGTGGATGTACAGGAGCACTGAAGAGGAGCTCCTCCCTCGATCCATGTACCTCACACAAAATCCGAACAAGGAGAGTGTTTAGACAATTCAACAATGTATATTAAATAAAAGTGAAAATAATGGAGCAAAAATATAGACAAAAAATCATAATTAAGCAAAAAGTTGATCTATGCACTGTTACTCCCCGGCAACGGCGCCATTTGTTGAACTGAATTTTTCACAGATCTATATTATGTCACACACAAGGCGGAGACGCAGTCGTTGTGGCAACCCGCAAGAAATCAAAATTCAAACAACAATTAACCCACAACAAAGATCAAATAATGAAAAGCAAGATGTGGAATTAAAATTTATAACTCTACAAAATATGTGTATAGTGTAAGTAGTGTAGAGTATCGAACACAGGAAGCAAGCAGGAAGATCGGGGCAATAATGCTAAAAAATGATTATGATCAAGTTGTCTATATGTGTTATTTTTTGTAGGTTTTTAATTTTAGAATTTTATAATTTTTTATTTTATATTTTTAAATTTTTATTTTTTTAATTTTTTTGATTTTGTATTTTCTTTTTGTAACTTATATTTTTATATTTTCTTTTTCTTTTAATAAGGATATAAAACTTTATAGGATATATATATATATATACAATAGAGATGAGAGAGAAAAAAGCAGATAAATTATTTAGAATCCAAGAAATAAAATATTTTTGTGCTTTTTATTTTGTCTAATGTTTTTGTGATTTTTCTATATTTTTTATAATTTTTTAGTATTTTTAAGTATTCAATACTCCAAACAAGGAATAAAACAATTATCTGAAATTAAAATTAAGATAAAAATAGTAATTAGTAATAAAATTTCTCCGAACTAATTTTAAATTAAAGGTAATAAATCATAGAACTTTCAGAAATAGAGATTATATATTTGTGATTTTTATGGAGTTTTTATATTTTTATAAAGGTTTTATGGGTTTTACTAATTTTATGAATTTTCTTTTATATTTTTAATGATTTTTTAGTCTGAAGGTAGAATTTGTAAAAGCACATAATAATTTTTTTGGAATTTTTCAAAAAACATTTTATAATTTTCATATATTTTGTAATGCAAACTAGGATGAAAATGCATGTTTTTGATTTATTATAAATAATAAAATGCTGCAAAAATGAAAATTAAAAATATGATGTGAAAATATAATGCAACAGGAACACAAATGATATTTTTTAGGATTTTTTTCGAGGTCCATAGATGCATGAATTAAATAGAAACAATAAAGAGAAACTACACTACTAGCAAGGGCATTTTTGTAATTAATAATAAGTACACGGGCCACAGTGCAAATCTCCAAAAAATTATAATGCAAATATAGGACTAAAAGTAAATAGACAAAAAACCATGGGTATCCCTACAAATCACTAAGGACCACGACTCGTACGTGCCTTATAGGGACCTAATCGTAATATTCCTAAAATACAGGGATCGGGCTACAAATTACCCAAAAATATTACAACAATAGAAAATAATTTATGGACTGATTTGAAATGCACAAATCCCAAATGGTCCTTTGTACAAAAAGTCAACCCTTACGTGCACCATTCACGTGAGGTGACGTAGCCAGCGACCAATGTGTAATAATCAAAAGTATAAGGGTTTTAACGTAAATTTTACAAAAACATTTAAATAGCAGATGAAAGATTTAATACTAATTTATAATTATAAAAATAGTCGGGGTTGAATATGCAAAATACCCAGGCCTCGCGGATCGGACGGCGGAAGGAGAATCACTTGCTATTTGTCACGATCATGCGCGCCGATGAGGCTTCGGCTTCGACGAGCGAGATTAGATCTGGCAAAGGCGATGAACAGCTGAGGCTGGCCAGGATCTGACGGTTGTTGTGCATTCTGGAGAGGGGCCTTAGATCCAACGACAGAGATTGCGGGCTAAAGAATAGGGAAGAACTTCGTCGGAGCGAAGTTCTTCGTGCTCAACCTCAAACCTACGTCGATCTTGAAGCTCTCAAAATGGTTGTGACGACTCCTAACGATGTCTTCTATGTGCTAGAGGCTCAAAAGGTGGATGACGGCCACTAGAGGTGTCTAGGGAAGGCGGAGGAGCGGAGATGCTCTAGGGATCTCCGGCGGAGGTCCAAACATGCTCTAGTTGCTCGTTATACTCCAGAAACCTGCAAAAAGTTAAGAGGGTCATGGGCAAACTACCGTGACCCTCCGATGGGAAAAAGGGATAGCGAAGGTGTGGATGGTGGAGATCAGAGCAGAGCTCCGTCATGGAGATTCAAATGGAATCGAGGCTCAAATCCTTAACCAAACATGCAATAAAACTACAGAGCTAAATCCTGGTCCTACTTTTAGCTAAAGATCTAAAAAAACAAAAAAGTACCTCGACTAGTCGGAAAAGCCAAGAGATGTACCTCACACTGGCACGCTGGAGATTGGTATGGAGCCGCCCTTCACGGCCTTGTCGGACCTCGTCCGCAAGTAATGGAGACTTCGCTGTCACAGGAGTCAATGTAGAGCACATGAGAGGATCCAAACTAGGTCATGAAGTGGTTCGAAAATAAAAGGGAAGGGTTGGAGGGTTTTTTAAAGAGATGCGAACGAGGCGAGAAGATCGAGGTGTATAGGGTGAATCGATGGTCCACAACGCGAGGAGAGCCCCCAGCGTTAGTCCTTGATCCATGGAGAGCAAAAGTCCAGAAGGCGTGGACATTATTTGGTGAAAGGTGAGATCTCGAAAAAATTGAGAAGAAGGCTAGAAAACCAAAATCTGACATGAGCAGGAAGGGAGTCAAAGAGTTGACCCACAGTCAACTCTCATATCTCCCCAGCTGGTCCACGTTAACCAACCAGAAAAATCCTGCAAAAAATGTTTTGTAAATTTGTCTAGAAATAATAATTCATTTATTTAATTTTAGTCTATTAAATTAAAAATATTTATTATTTTATAAAATATTTTATTAAGATTTTTATTTATATTTTAGAGGTTGAAAATTAGCATTTCCCTTTTAAGGGTTATATACATGTATATTCACCTATATATTTTAATGTTTTATTTTTATTTTGTACGTTTATTTTTATTATTTTTATTTATTATTTTATATATTTCTAACTTAATTTTATGAACTAAAATATATTTTTATTTTATTTTCTGATGTATTTTATACAACTGATTAGTTAGTTGTATTATCAGTATAAATATTTTACCTATGTATTTCATACATGTATTTTATTTTTATGTCTTAATGTTGTTTTTATTACTATTTTAATATACACATACATATGAATAATATTTACAAAATTATAAAAATATCAATTTATGAAAACAATGAGTAATAAATAAAATGATATTTTTAATCGATACAAGTATACGAGAGGGGTCCAAAACTCAACTTTCAAACCGTAACTCCGAAAAATGTGAAACCACCTTCATTAAATAGATTATTTAAAGTTATATAAATTTAAAGGTGATTTTGATACATTTCGAGCTTTTATTTGAGAGATACAGGCCTGGGAAGTTAAGATTTTGGAAATTTATTTAGATAATAACTTTTTATCTGTACATTAATTTTTTATGAAATCAATTTTGTATTTTCTATATTTAATTATCTACAACTTTCATGTACAAAGTTTCTTTATTTGTGGTATAAAAAATGGAACTAAAAATAGGTCCCAAAAATGAATAAAAATGAATTAAATAAAAAGAATTTTTGTTGTATTTTGGCCCTTATCTCCCCTTACTTTATTCCTTGTCAACCTAGACATCGAGATGCCTAGGTCTCGGGGTATCGGGTCATAAAATATTTGCATTATTTTATTCTTTTTCTTTTCTTTTCTTTATTCTATTATTTTTACTTTAAAAATAGTATTTTATACGTTATTTACGTAATGATGCATGAATGATAAAATGCTAAATTAAGAATATTTACACACATTTCCTAGGGTTTTTAAGTCCAAAATGGTAGAATAAAGAGGATGAAATGGAGATTCATCAACCCATTGGCAACCACTTATGCATCCTTCTCCTATTACCTTTAAAGTAGTGTCTTGTCTCCCTGGTCAAGATTATTCGCCATCAAGAGATAAGAGCCTAAGTTCTTCTTGCTTTTGGTCCCATTAGAGATAGAAGTGGGTGTTTCCTTCGACGTCAACGACGAGGACTTCAGATCTCCAACGAGATCCAGTGGGTTAACTTCCACTACTGTATTCTTCTAGCAGAGCGTCACATGCTTCAAGGGTCTTCGCCAACCTCTCGTGGCAAAGACCAAGAATCGATAGTGGTTCTTCAATGAGGCGAACCCCAGACTCTACCCGTCAGGTACAATTCTTACCCTTCCTTCTTCTTCTTTCCCTTCCACTTCTCTATCATTCCTTTGCTTTTCTCCTCCATTTACTTGATTTGTTCTTCTTCTTCATCAACAATCAATCGCTTCCTCCCGCATCGATCTGCTTGCTAACCACCTCTGCCAACTATCGCCACTTTACCCTCGATATTGATCAACACTACATCGTACATAGTACACCATCCAATCACCACCTCAACCGATGTATTCCACTCGCCCTACCACCTTAGCATTGCTCTATTCGGCTCCAAGACCTGTTGTTGCATCTTCCTGTGATCACCATAGAGTTGCATGCATCTCCTTAATAGCATCAACATCAGAGCACCGCCCCCATTGAAGCTTCATTGATTGGTTTCTTAGAAACAACTAAGGTCATGTGTCGATCTTGGATTCAAAGAGAACCCTCCACACCACCCTTTGACAGCTCGCTCTCCACCTACGCGAGTCGCCAGCTCGCATTCGCTCTCCACCCACGCGAGTCGCCAGCTCGCATTTTCCTTTGCATTTTCCTGCATGTTTTGTGTCTGTTTCTTCACCTTGCGAGGGGTTTAGCTGCGAAGCCTCTCAGTGCGGAGACCGCTGCCTCTACTTCCATCACCAAGTTCCTATATCGCCCGTGCTTATCGTCTATATTGCCCACCGCCCAAGACCCCTTCTCATGGGAGGTGCACACAAGCGGGGTTGGAAATTGCGCTCCAACCCTTCCTGTTCTGCACCACAAACAGATTGTACATGACATGCTTTCCTTGTGCGCTCAGAGGGAAAATTGCGAGTGACTATCACCTCTTTCTATATTTTGTGCTGAAGTCCCCACCAACATAGTGACATTAGCATGCGTGCACAACACACCCTTGGCCAAGATAAATTGCATTAAAACACTTGCGAGTTTAGCTAACTAAAGATGAGCCCTTTTGCGCTCTTGTTATTTTGCTTTATTTTCTGGATTTGCTTATAGACCCTGCTTTATCATGTTAATTTAAACATCCATTTATCACAATTTCTTTATTATAAAAATTGCATATTGTAGAATAGTTTATGCTTTATCATTATGAATGTTTATTTGATTTTTTTATCTATGCATTATTTGACATATATATTTCTGTGGATAATTGAACATTTTGCCCACTACTTTATATTAATTCAATATTAAATTAATTCTTTCTCTAAAATTGCAAAAATGCCATAGTAGGTTGAGTTTGAGTAGTTTTATTTTGTCTCAATAAATCATCACATTTGCACGTACATCGAGGTCAGAGTAAATTGTTTGGTGATTCACTTAGTTAATTTTTAATAGGTCATAGATTAATTATTTTTTAGGATCTTATAATTTTCTAGGATTCTGCCTCATATAGATCAATATAGGATATCTTTATTTGTGCCAAATAAATTGGTTTCTTATTTACGAAAATTAACTTTGCAAAAATACCTAGTCTGCATGTTTAATTCATAACTAATTTATTTTCATTCAAAAAATTCTAAAAACAATTCTGTAGTCAAATTTCATCATTTTTCACATGTTGTCCAAGTTTGAGAATTTGTGGACACTGTTTGAACAGAACTTACATTGTAGTACCTCAACTTCTCCAAATTTGCATTGCCTTTTTAATTGGGCTTAAAAATACCAAAAAGAATGCTTCGCTGAAAGCCTAATTTCTTGATTGACTTCAAACAAACCTAAGAAGGCAGTGGCCTCCTTGAGTTCGACCTTAGGCTTACCAGAGTAAAAAAAATCGACCCCTTACATTTTATTGGAAAAAAATAAATTAACTATTTTTTGATCAATTCCGATAATTGTCCAACTACAATGAACATGTTTTAATATTAGTTTGATTAAAGTAAGAGAGAAATTCCTAGGACTATCGGATGGCACCATTGGGTTATTTTTTTAAGAAAATATAGATTTTAGGTTTTCCAACCCTGGGTAGTCTGATCCCCGATTTTTATTGTGAATAGTTCTCTATTTATTTTCAGCATTTATTTGTTTTATATCTATCTCTCTGACCATCGTATTATTTTGTGCGAGGAACACAAAGTATCGGAGGTGACTCGTTACGATAGACGAAGAACCCGCATTGAATTGAACTGAGTGTCTATGAGAGAACTTGTAAAAACAAATAAAAAAGCATGCATTTAAAGCAGTTCTCATTTGGGTTCTTGTATGCATAACCGGACTAAAAAGGCTCTCTATGTGGTGTGGTTTCTTACCATAGAATAGATCCAGCACTCGCGGCTCTTAGAGCTTCCTAGGTATGTTTCTACTTGTAATATCTAGGACCATACTTCACCCTTAAGATACACACTTAGACTACATGACTTTAGGTAATTTTGAATTCATTCTTCACTTGCTAATAACACTGCCCATCTAGAAGCAGCTTTTCTTCTCTTGCATTCATTTAGTCTAAAAATTTCAAAATTTTTTGCATCCTGCAAGTAGAGCATGAGGATCACTATAAGTATCCAAAGCTTAGCATACATAATCATTTTATCGTGCATTGGCTTTTCTCGACACCATTCACTTTATTTTTACAACTTACGATTAAAGGAAATCGTGATTGGACAATAAGTACACCTCGTGCATTGGACTAATCAAGTTGTCATCTAACATAAAATCGAGTCTGCTAAATGAATTGACAAAAAATATATGGGTTGAAACTGGAAATTCTGTTTGCAGGAGAGTAACCCCGTCCTTGATCTTAGGCTGAGTGAGGGTACGAAGAGTGTGTGCACACACTAAGATAGAGCCCAAATCCGCGCCTTCCATATCAATGTAGCCCACTCGTAGTGAATATCACAGGTGAAGTATTCGAAGCTCACTAACTAGTACCAAGTAACCTCTGCCTACTTCAGTAAGTAGATAGGGGTGAAGCAGCGGTGCAACGTGATGAGTTGCTTAGTAACCCTCCGGGTGAACTAATAAGCCATATCAACCTCTACCTACTTTGGTAGGTAGATAGGGCTAGGTCCCTGAACTTCATCGGTAGCCAGTGATAGAAGCTAAGAGAGGAAGGGAGTTGGTATCTTAGGTGACAAGTAAAACAGGGGAGACGCAGACGGTATTGAGAATATTTCCCTATGGGTCATCCTTGGTAACTTTACATGAAAATCACACTTAAAATCAAGCATATTAATAGGTTCCAGCTTTGGCTCCTTCACCGTGTTCTGTGTGAACTCAGGGTTTGTGATTCAATTGAATGTTTTATGTAGGAGTCAAATCCTATCTTCTCACATTTGTACTCCCAACATTGCTTCTTTTTGCCATCGAAGATGACTAACTGTGGGGATATTTACTCTGTCAGCATGATTCTCTCTTTGAATGCTTCAAGAATGTTGTCTTCCTCGGTCCAAGTACAACTCAAGCCAACCCGATCTTGAGTTTAGGATCACTCACTCTCGGGATGTCACCCTTAAACCAATTCCTTTATCTCCTCTCATCTAACTGAGTAAGAACTTCGCCTTGGTGAGAAAATCTTCATTCCTAAATCTTCTTCTAATATAGAACACATTGTTGAATCGGGTGAAGAAGATAAACCCAAGACCAAGATGCATCCTAAGAGAAACCCTGACGAAGAGTAGTGTAGAGATGATCCCATGCAGCAAATCCTTGCCTGTTTAGCTAGAGTTGAGCAATTTAACGCAGTTATTATGGCTAGGCTGGGACATATGATTTAGATAGGTGGAATAGTTAGAATGATGGTAGATGCCTATAACCTAGCTGAGAATGAGATGCATAGTTGCCTCGTACCTGATATACCACTAGAGGCCTTTGAGCTGATGCCCCATTTACTTGGACTGCTACAAAGGTTTAACGGAAGTGCAACAAAAGAATCGCATGCTTTCTTGAGAGACTTCGAGTATGTGTGTAAAAATCTTAGCCATCTTAGTGTTGTATAAGATGACAACATGCTGAAGGCTATCCCGTTTGCCATAGGAAATAAGGTTGCCCATTGGCTGAAGAATCTCGGGGTTAGATGTGAGACATGGTTGCCATTGAAAGACTTATTTTCAAAGAAGTTCTACCTACTCAGTAGGACTAAGCAGATGAGGACAAAGATCACTAATTTTTCCCAGGGCCCCCACAGTCCATTTCATGAAGCTTGGGATGCATTTAATGATTTGACACAAAAATGCCCTTGTCATGGCATTACCAAGGCGATCTTAGTCCATGACTTGTTCTGTGGTATGACCCTTGAAATACAGATGTATAGTGAGTGTAATCTAGGGAGGTAGTTATCTAAATTAGAACAAAGATGCCATATGGAATATCCAAGAGCTAATGATATAAACAAGCATATCTCTGGCCACTAGAGTCAATTAGGTGTCTCCATCAAACCTATCTCATGAGACACCTAGAAGGACTTTAGCGGATCTGACAGATGACCTAATCCCTAGCATTGGGATAATAGCTGATAAGCTCACCATGGTAGAACATATCAACAAGAGGGTCACAAACCTAGAGGCACTTTCACATTTTCCAAAACAAGTGGAGGAATTGACTGAGAAGGTAGCCAATATACGACTACCTGCCCCTTCTATACCACCTGTACTTATACATCGAGTTCACCTAGTACAAGAACTGGTGCATGGGCTTTAGAGCAGCTGGGTAGAGGAGCAATAATACATTTAGCAAGATCAACATGCATCCCTACTAGTGGAGTCAGTATATGAGGAGCCCCCGCAGGTGTTTGAGATCATTGGGCTATGGTACAACCATAACACCATTGGCAGATAGTCGGGGATAGGGAATGGTCAGCCAGACCGATACCCCTACCTTACCAGGAAACCATCTCTGTTCCCACACTGTGTTTTGTGTAGTCCCAGGCAGGACATGGATACCAGCCTCAACAACACCAGTAGCAGTACACATTCCACTTGGGCTAGCAGGACCCACCACCACCACCTTACACCTCGTCGTCCCACCCATAGTAGTATCAGTTATGAATCCATGATTCATTAACTTTTCTGTCACATTTTGTCTTAAAACCCTTAACAAATACATGTAAATATTCATTAATTTCCACATTTTATCCAAATCCTATTCATGAATAAAAATGCACTTTATGCATCAAAAACATGTAAATAAATAAAGAATAAAAAAAATAAAGAAAAGAAAAAAAGGTAGATTGTAGATATGTATATATGTACAATATGTCTCAGAAAATATAAATATAGCTGAAAGATATATTTATATAATATAACTCATGAGACCAAGGCAGTATGGATTGCTTGACAAAACAACAAGTAGGGGGACATAAGATAAGAAAACCATAAAAAAACAATAATTAAATAACACTCCACACATTATTCATTATTTATCAAATAAATACCAAATCTTCAATTATTTTTAATTAATTCATATGAAGATATTTTTCACCAAACTCTTTTCCTAATTATTTATAAAAATGTATATAAAAATATAAAACTAAGTAAAAATATTATCCTCTACATATGCCAAGAAATCACTTTTTAAATTTTTAAAATCTCAACTTCCAAACATCATAACTTCCACATGCTAAATCCAATTTCACTCTACTCACCTTTAAAGTTCATAAAACAATATTCTCTAATTAATAGATGTGGTTTCATTAAAATTAGAGTCCGTTTGCAAAAAGTCCATTTTTGGACCTAATGATAAAATGGTTTCTGAGCTATTTATTTTATGCAGAACACATTATTTATAGTTTTATTAATTTTATAATTTCTCATTATTTTCATGATATTGTATTTTCATCATGATTTATTTCAGAAGTTTTGGAGCTTATTTATTATTTTAATAAAATCCAAAACCCTAATTTATAGATAAAATTGACCTTGCTAACCTATACCTGCATTTATTAATATATCTAAATTATTTTATTAAAATCCATGAAAATTCATAAATACTTTATTTATTATTCTACTAATTAAGAAAATATAAAATTAACAAATAATTAATTATTTATTAAAATAAAAATTCAATACCTATTTATTAAGTATTATTTATACTTATTTATTAATATAATATTTATATTTCGATTAATATTTATTTATTATGAAATTTAATTATCCCATAAATTAGATAATTTAATTTTTTACATTTTTTGTTTTTATACCTATTTAAAATAATGTCATCTACTATCTATTATTTAATTTATACTTCATTTATTCATCTAGACAACCAGGTGCTGACACGTGTCAGCACCTGGTTCTTTATCAAGAACCCAAGCCATTGGAACTCTATTCCAATGCCTCCTCTTCACCAATTTCTCCCACGCACTTCACAACTGATTCAATCATTCCAAGCCCTCCATCCTATTCTCCTAACTAATCTCCTACACGCCCACCATCAGATCCACCTTGGAGCTCAAGCAATTTGTCTATAAAAGGCCATGAAGTTAACGCCATGAAACTAACTCTTCCCTAACTAATTCTTCTCCGGAACCATTAGTCGACCCTCCTCCTTCTAACCTCTATTCCATCTTCCTCTAGTGGTTACAGCACCAAGGTATCGCCTCGCGTGGAAGATGAACGTCGGAGGAGACGTTCCAAGGTGCTTGTCCGCCTTGCATCGCCACTTCGAGCTGCGTAGAGCTCCGAGAAGCAGCCCCGTCGAGCGAAGACCAACAACGGTTCTACACCTCACAGTCACAGATACTTCATCCATCTTTCAACCTTTTATTTGTTGATTAGCGTGCCTCGATTAGGTTAGCTAATTACACGATTAGATCCCTTAATCATCTATCAAAACTGTGTATCAAATCTCCACCTCCAATTCCATTTTGTTTCCCTCGGATTTCTTTCCATTCACTCGCCATTGTTAATACATCCAATTTCATGTATTCTGGGAACACTTTTTGATCATGCATAAACCTTAATCATTCGGCCGATTCTTGAGCGAATCGAGCACATATCACGTTATTTGCAGATTTATCTACCATCTAGAGCAATTTAAAATGCAATAGGAACTCGCGACCTCTTGCAAATCAAATCCGAAGAAGACTTAATAACCACGAAGCTCGAGGAGCAAAGTTGGAACCGTCATCTTCATCAGCTTTCTTTCGCCGATCACGACCATCTCTGATCGAGTTTACCTGCAGGCGAGCTCGAGGTGTGGAGGAGCCACCCCTCTGGCCCCGCTGGAGGCCCAAGAACCTTGTCAGTCACTGGTGAAAATCCGGAGAAGAGGACCTCTTCATCAGAACCACGAACCGCCTGAAGAAATTCAAGAACGCCCGGTGTACAGGATTGTGACACGTGGCATAAGCGGATGAACCAGATCACAAGACAGCTTCTAATCTCAACCGTTCCAGGAATAACGTTTGCATCATAAGCCGACCAAGTTCCAGGAATTAAAGCCCGCCTCAAGGAGTTTCCATAATAACAATTAGGTCCCTGCGCGAGGACTAATTGTAATAAAACATATTTCTTTCGCATTTTAGTCCCCCCAGCGACTGTTCTGTAATAAAAACTCAACATTTTTCCTGTAGTTAGGTCCATGGCTTGTAGGGGCCATTTGAACCTCGAAATTTTCTCATTTTCCTGCGAATTTTCTAGGGTAGCTCGATAACTACCCAAACTATTTTTCAAGTATTTTTCCTGAATGTTTCGTCGCTTTCTGTTGTGGTTTTGAATTTTTTCTTCTTGAGTTTGTTTTGAACCGAATTCGTCTTCAGTTTCTTTCCTTGTAAAATCAAGTATAAAGGATGATTTTGTTGGAATTTATTCAATGTCTCGAAAACCTTGGTTTGAACATTTTGCTTCCTCGAGTTCGACCCATGGACACTCACATGGCTAAATTAGTAGTGAACAGTAGAATAGGATTTCATCTCTTATTTTACCGTGATTTTTGTTTGATCAAATTCGGGTTTCGATTCCGAGCGATTGTCTACACCGACACTTTATCCGCTCCTAAAATCCGAGTTATCAATTAGCATGGCCACCGAGGCCAATATAGACAACAGAATCACTCGTCCTCTATTTAGCAGCAACAGACCCCACCCACAAGTGATTTGGGGTCCCTCACCTTAGCCATCCAGACTTTGACTGATAGGCTTCAGTAGATGTATTGTGATTACAATGACATGAGGATAGATCTAAATCATGTCTCACATCAACGAATGAGCAGATGGCGCCAAGGATTCCAATTCCCGCCATGTTCTGGCTAACCCCACTAGCTTGAATTAGAGTAAGCATCAACCACAAGATCAAGTATATTATTTAGATTATTCTCTAACTGAACACGAGATCCTCTTGTACGATAATGTGAATCATATGTCCCTCAAGAGAGGAAGGACCACGACCATACCTGATCGTGCACGAGAAGATGAGGAGGATGCCAGCAAGTCTCTACCTAAGGAGAACTTGGAGGCAGTGGAGCAGCATCACCAACACCACCACTTTCAACCCCCAAAAGCTCAAACAAAATCAGAAAAACAAAATAAACAAAAAGACGAAGGGGAGCACCATTAATGAATCAAGCGAGATTGATGAAGAGCTTGCACTTCCATCTAAGAAGGGTGCACCCCCTGTTTCCTTTCATAAAATTCATTCCAGGAAGAGTCAGAGTCCTAGTCTTGTAGAAAACTCTCTTTCCCATTTGAATAAAATATTTCAATTTCTGAATCTTAGTTGTCTTCAATAATCTCTTTCCCCCCGTGATCTTATGGGTGGAAAGAAGAAATCAAAAAAATCCAAAAAGATGACCTTGAGATGGCAGAGTTTTGTAACAAATATATCATGGTCAAAATCCCTTTTGATAAGTTTCTAGATCTGACACCTGCGTTCTAGAAGTACCTCAAGGTTAAATGCACACCTATACGGTTCAATTGGAAAACAAGAAGTTGTGTTGAGAACCATGTTTTTCAGTAGCCACTACTTGCACCATCAAGAATGTGTTTCAAAGGTAACAAATGGACATGGGTGCCCATTATGTGGTGAGTCATGTCGATGACACTACATTTGCAAGCAGTCTCTTAGATAATGGATCCTTAATTAATCTGATGCCAACAACCCTTTGTGAGTGTCTAAATCTACAACCTCTTAGGAAATCCAGAGCCCTACTCTTGTTTGCTGACAAATAAACTAAAGGTCTAAGGGAGAATTGAGGAACATTATCATCAAGGTCGAGGGACGGGATTACATGGTGCACTTTATAGTCGTTGATATAGAGACCCCTCGAAATGAAAGAGATTCCCAGATCAATCTTGGAAGGCCCTTCCTGAGGACAACAGGGGCCTTATTTGATTATAAGGTCGGGAAACTTCAGTTCAAAACTCCCGGCAGAGATGAGGAACTCGAGATGAATCAGACAAGGTAGCAAAGGCTAGATTCCAAATCTAGCACAGAATACACTTCGTTAGAAGCAGATTGCATTCATGTAGACACCGTTGGGATATGGAGACAGAACCTAGTCAGCAACGATGACTCCCTCTCCACTGGAGAGAATCTTGTATATGAGATAGTTTACGAGGTCCATAGGAAATAACAATGCGCAAATTATATAAAGAGTGCATCCTCCTACATCTTCGATGACATAGAGGTCTAATTGGGCCTGTTAGTCCTTCCCTCTTTAGGACAATCATAATATGAGGATGATGAGTCAGACGTGGCATTCGCCGATTGCTTGGATACTTTTGATGATCTGACTCCAGAGCTAAGTCAGTTGGTGGCAGTTACTTGAGAGACAGATCCATCCACTACCAGTATAGAACTAGAATGATTGAGCTAGATTTTCTCGATGACCACACTTTACCTTCGCTTAAACCATTGCCCATAACTCTGAAATATTCCTTCCTTACGAGACAAGAGAGGAAGTTTCCGGTCATCATCAGTTCACGATTGATCGAGGAGCAGGAATCTTGCTTGCTAGAGATCCTGGAGAAAAATCACAAGATGATAGGATGGATCATCTCCGATATCCACAAGATAAATCCTGCTCTGTGTTCACAACATATCTACCTTGAGAATGAAGCTAAATACTCTCGTAAATTCTAGCGTAGGTTGAATCCAAATTTACTAGAGGTCGCGAAGAAAGAAACTGAGAAATGGTCTGACACAAGTTTTATTTATCCCATCTCTGATTCCAAGTGGGTGGCACCTATCCATGTTGTCCCAAAGAAGTTAGGAATTCAGATGACCACCAATGAAGATGCAGAGTAGATTGTGACCTACATCATGGCATGTCTGTGTGGATTACAGACGCTTAAATGTCATGATGAAGAAGGATCAATGTCCCCTAACATTTATTGATAAGATCTTAGAAAGATTAGTAGAGAAGGAATTCTTGTGCTTCTTATATGCGTTCTTAGTCTACATACAAGTAGCTATTGCTCTTGATGACTAGGGGAAAACTACATTCACATGCCCCTTTATTACCTATGCTTTCAGGTGCATGCCCTTTGCGTTATGCAACGCTCTCGGTACATTTCAAAGGTGCATGTATGTTGTATTCATCGAGATGGTCGGTGAATTCCTGGATGCCTTCACGGATGACTTCTTCGTCGATAGTGATTCCTCCTATTCTTGTCTTAGAAATTGTACCGAGTCCTAAAACAATGTTGTGAGGTAAATATGGTGCTCTCCTCAGAGAAAAGTTTCTTCGTGGTGATGGAGGGCATTGTGATGGTGCGTATCATCTCCAAGAGAGGATTGGAGCTTGAACCTACCAAGGTGGATGTGATAAGAGCACTCCAACCACCAACCAATGTAAAATAGTTACGGTCATTCTTCAAGCATGTTGGATTTTATAGTATATTCATAAAAGATTTTTCAAAGATTACCCGACCACTACTTTTAGGTAAATACATGGAGTTTATTATCGATCACATATGTCTTAAAGCATTAAACCTACGTCAAGGGATGATCATGGACACCCTGATCCTACAATCCCTAGATTGGTATTTTCCTTTTGAGATCATGTTTGACGCGTCAGATTTTGTTGTTAGGATTGTGTTAGGACAAGGAGGGGACAGTATTGCGTTTGCTATACACTACGCAAGAAAAGTGCTTGATCCTGCTAAACATAACTATATACTTACAGAAAACGAGAATCTTACAATAGTGTTCTCCTTGGATAAATTTAGATCTCATCCCATTGGATTCAAGGTTATTGTGATTACAGACCATACAACACTTCGTACCTTATGGAAAAGAAGGACGTGAAGACGCGTCTTCTTAGGTGGATCTTACTTATCCTGGAGTTTGACTTGTACATAGAAGATAAACCTGAAAAGAAGAATTTCGTAGCTGATCACCTCTCTCGTCTTGATATTCTGGATGCAATTGATGATACACCAAATCGAGACTCCTTCCCTGACGAGTCGGTTTTTGTTATCGACTCATTCCCGTAGTACACCAATATAGTGAACTATCTTGTCTCCAAGAAAATTCTCGAAGATTGGCCGAAGAGTAGCATAGACCGACTCAAGTCGGATTCAAGATACTACCATTGGGAAGATACAATCCTTTTCTTTGAAGGACCAGATTGTGTCCGGAGGAGGTGTATTCCTCAAGAGGAATATCATAGTGTCCTTACTTTTGCCATAGTCTAGAGTCTAGAGGACACCACTCGAGGAAGAGGACCACATGGAAGGTATTGCAGTGCGGCTTGTACTGGACGACTTTGTTTCACGATGCTCTTACATTTGTGAAGTCGTGCCGAGTATGCGAGAGAATGGGAGGAATAGTTAGTTCCAAAGATGAGATGCCCATGCATCCTGTTATCATTTTTGATGCCTTTGATGCTCAAGGCATTGATTTTATGTGCCCATTCCTTGTTAGCCATGGTTTCGAGTATATCCTTCTTGTGGTAGATTACCTATCAAGGTGGGTGGAGGCTATCCCGACCTGAGCAGTAGACATCAGGATTGTTTGTAAGTTTATCAGAGATCATATCATTTCTAGGTTCGGGATTCCCAAGTATTGATATCCGATGGGAGTACGCATTTTGTTAACAGAGATATAAAGAAACTTGTGAAAGATTACGGTATTGAGAATCATCTTGCTAGTCCTTACCACTCACGAACCAATGGCATGATAGAGGTGTTGAATAGGGAGGGTAAGACTATATTGCAGAAGCTTGTCCACCCATACAGGAAGTATTAGTCTCAAATCTTGGACAATGTCCTTTGGGCCTACTGGATGGATTACAAAAACCCATTAGGAACCTCTACATTAAGGATGGTACTTGGGAAGTTGTGCCATTTTCTCGTCAAGTTAGTGCTCAAATCGGCATGGGAAATTAAAAAGTTCAATTGGAATACATACCTAAGGTAAAACCAGTGAGACATGGATCTGAATGAACTTGTGGATATGAGAAACCGAGAATATGACAACAGTTTCATGTACAAGGACAAGGTAAATCGTTGGCACGATAGATTTACCAGACGAAAGACCTTTATTTCTGGACAGAAGGTATGGTTGTAATGTGAAACTAAATGTTTTCCAAGGGAAGCTCAAAACCAAGTGGACAGGTCCATTTATAGTCCGTGTTATGCATGACAATGGATGTGTAGAGATCTCATATCTTACTGATGGAGTACATACATCCTAGTGAATGGACAACTACTGAAACACTTTGTCGAACCAAAATGAATAGTTAGTCAGTGTTGAAGAGATTGTTTTCATGCGTGAGGCAGATTCAGAACACACATAGAGCTGCGCATGAAGCCTTGAAATATTGATCTCTAGCAAACAACAACATTAAAAAGATTCAGATCACAATATATCTGAATATTCTAACTACACTTTGTATATATTTTCTTTCCCTCCCTCCCCGGTGATTCGAATCAATAGCCTAGGCTCCATATCGTTTCATTTTATGGCTATACTTAGGATGACCAAATCATAAGTATAGGGGGAAGAGTGACCCAAGTCTGTTCATCATTCTTCGTATATTATGCAAATCTCATTGGTTCTCACACTCACTTCTGTCATATACTTAGGTTGACCAGAGCCTAAGTATAGGGGGAACTGATGCCTATATATACTCCTCATTTTCCCCTCCAACCCTCACGCACCCCATTTCTTTTGATCTTCTTCTACACTTTGGCTACCAGAGACTAAATATAGGGGGGCCAATCGACTTCTATACTTTTTGTTATTTTAGCTCTCCTACGCTTAGCACATGCTATGTCTTTTCCTCTCTTCTCGTGCTCTGAGGACATAACCAAGCTAAGTAAATGGTGGTGTGTATATTTTACATAAATACCTTACCAATAGCTCATACTTTCATGTATTTTTGTATATATTATGAAATAATTATGGCCTAGGTAAAAATTTTATTTTTTTTAAATACATGTATACTTGTAAAATATTTATATTATGTAGAAGCTGTAAAATATGTATATTGTGTAAACTAAAAAATGTTGTAAAATATTCTTTTGTAAAGGTGTTGTAAAATACATTTAAAAAGGGAAGAAAAGAATAAAGGCTTCTTATTTTCTCCACATATCATCCATGCATTAAAAAAAGTATTGCACTTCATGCATCTATAGCAAATCATCTACATCTCATATGCATATTTAGCATATGCTAGGTGAAAAGATAGTGAATTCTGAACCAAGTTATGAAAAGAGTCGAGGGTGGATTTGATTTGACCTTAATCTACCTAATTTCAGAGGAACCTCATAGGAACTGGAGTTAAAAATTTTCAGATCGAGTGACTTAATTCCTTGAGTCCACAAGCCTATATTCACATGTCATCTTGATTGGTCTAAGTACAATATTTCGTACACAAACATGATTCTCTTAGATAGTGACTTAACTTGGACAAGCACCATGCACGTAGCTCTTCATTGTTGAGGTCGTGAGGAGGTAGAATCCTTTGGCTTGGAGTAGCACACGTGTGGAAACATTTGTCCTCCTCTAGGGAGGGCAATGCATCTCAACATAGTCTAGTGACATTGAAGTCTAATGACGGTATGCTATGGATTGCAATAAAGCTCCAAAAGAGATATAGTCTACTATTTCAAGAAGAAAAACGCCTTATGTACATGTTGCACCTTGTATATATGTCAAAAACAAGAAGAAAGAAAGAAAAAAAATGCAGAATCTCTAAAAGTAGATAGGCTTGATTGGAATATAAAATGCCTACGGGATTGTATATACAAGTATAGAAAAATAAGAAGAGCTTCAAAGCTTGCAGCTGGATGACTTGGCTACACTGGTCAAGCATTCCTGGATCTGTACCTATACTGGCTACCGTCCATTCTTCTCTCCACCCCCTCTTCTTGAGCTAGTTGCAATTGAACTTAGAAGGGAATACTCTGCTCCTCAAGGAGAGAGTTGGTTGATCGGGAAATTAGAGTTACCTTTTTAGAGGAGGTTGTTTCTTTGCCATTTTTAATGTGGAGAGCTATATTTCACTTACACAGTACAAGTAAGATTCATGGTCATCAGAATTTGCATATGAGGATTTACTATGAACTGATTATTGAGGCATCTTGAATAGAAGACTTGTGGAACTTAAATGTTGTTAGGTCTTAAATTTAATTACCAATAAGGTTCTGCCACACTATTAATCCAAAGGTCTAGTCATACTCTAGTTTCAACTTGTGTTCATGATCTTGGTATGAAACCCAAAATCATTATACTTTTGAATTTCATTTTAGTTACTCAAGGAAGAGTGAGGTTTAAGTATAGGGGTTGATGAATATGTGATTCATCACTTTAAACGTTGAAAATGGAGCATCGTTCCCGAGCAATTAGCTGCATATTTCCCTTTATTATGTATTATTCTCATTCATGCATTTAAAATTAATGTTTGTTTCTTAGTATATGTATTTGCATTAAAAAAGGTGCCAAAATCCACTTGTACATATTCACCTATATATTAGCTAAATTCACATGTTTCTATCTATTTTATACTAACACCAAATCCAATAAAATCAACTTTATATTGTATATATTACTAATACTAATAAAGAAAAAATATCAAAAAAATATTAACTTATAAAATTGTCCAATAAAACCCAAATCCAAGTTGGAGATTGTGAACCTTAAAATGTGGATATCTCTCTCATACATTGTCTGATTTATGGCTACTCACGTTTAATGTAATATACCTTTAAATACCTTCAAAACAAGATTAAATTCATAAGAATAGGAGATAGTATGTGAAACTAGGGTTTTGGGCCCCTATTGTGTATTTTACATGTTGCCCAAAATACCCTTCACTTTATCTTTTTATTTTCTTAATTATTAAAAATACAAAAAATAGATTAAGTAGTAAATAATTCTTTCGCATTTTCTCTATTTTATTTAGACTTTTATTTTATTTAAAAAACAAAAAATTGTAAAACATAAAAATACACTATTTTATACCTATAACATACCACCTAGAAATACACATTTTAAATATGGCTCATTTTGATTTTCAATCCTTCATAAAAGTTGTAGATCTCGTCAAGAAGAGAAACATTCATGTTGACCACTTTTTTATTTGACACCTTTTATTATTTCTTTTTATTTTTATTTACATTTAATTTTTTATTTTTCTAGAAGTGACACATTGCAGCTCCTCGACCTGCCACATGCCACCCCTTTTTATTATTTAATTACTATTTAATTATATGATTATTTGATTATTTAATTATTTATTTTATATTTATTACTTTAATTATTTATTTTAATTAATATTATCAATTATTCTAATTTATTATTTTAATTACTATATTTACTTATTATTTTAATTATTAATATTATTAGTTTTTATTTTTTATTTATTTTATTTTTAATTTTTTCCACCATGTGGCCACCTCTACGTGCACCACATGGCACCCTCTTCTCCCCTCTCCCTCTTATGCTCCTTCTGCTTGACAAGGTCGCCTGCGGTAATTGCCCCCCACACCTATGGTATCGCCCATCGCGAATGCCTCCAACCCCTCCCCTTGCCACCCTCTCGCTTGCTTCCTCCTCCCGCTAGACCCGATACACGTTCTCTCTCTCTCTCTCTCTCTCTTACTCTCGTCCACCTCTTCCCATCCACCCAACGCCCCCTGCAAGATTCGAGCTACACGCCCGTTCCACTGCCGCCACACATCCCTTGCCCTCAACCCACCACGCCTTGCGACACATACCGTGTGAACCAATAGCCCACCACTGTCGCATCCTTCTCCAAATACCTTTAAAGTAGCACATCATCGCCATCGTTAAGATTATCCTCCATCACAAGAGAAGAACCTAAATTCCTATAGTTACAGGTCCCACTGGTGACAGTAGTGGGTGTTTCCTTCAACGGCGATGACAAGGACTTCAGATCTCCGATGAGATCCAGCGGGTTAACTTCCGCTGCTGGACACTTCTAATAGAGCGTCGCGAGTTTCGAGACTCGTTGCCAGCCTCTCGAGGAGAAAACCAAGAACTGATAGTAGTTCTTCCATCAGGAGAACCCCAGACTCTACTGGTCACGCACATTTCTTCCTCTTCCTTCTTCTTCTTTCTTTTCCTCTTCTCCGTCATTCCTTTGCTTTTCTCCTCCTTTTCCTTGCTTTGTTCTTCTTCAACCATCAACTGCTTCCTCCCTTGTCGATGTGCTCGCTAACCACATCCACCAACTATCACAACATCTCCCTCGGTCTTGATCAATGTTGCATCGTACACCATCTAATTACCACCTCAACATCTATATTCTACTTTCCCAACCATCACATCACACCCCACAATCGGCTCGAGGACCTCCCGCTGAATCCACCCACGAGCACCATCGAGTAACCCCGGCATCTCCTAAGCAACATCAGCTTCACAGGTGGGTTTCATTGAAGCAACCATGGTCATGTGTCGACCTTGAATTCAAAGAGCTCTGTCTGCACCACCCGATGCTAGCTCGCTATCTGCCCTTATGAGCCACCAACTCATATTCGCCTACCCATCTTGCACCAATATCTGCACCTTGCGAGGGGCTTAGTTGCACCGCCTCTCAGTGCGGACACCGCTACACTTCACTTCCATCTCCGAGATCCCCCTATTGCACGTGTTGTTGTCTATATCGTCTACTGCCCAAGACTCCTGCTCACGGGAGGTGCATATGAGCGGGGTTAGAAATTACGTTCATGCCCCTCCTATTCTGCTCCATCACCAGTAGATCCTACAAGCTAAAGATCACGTGCTTTGTGAAGGATAGGGGAAGAATCCTCAAGCACATCACGAAAGCGTGATGATCGCATCGAATGCGATCAGGAGCGACTAGTCGTACTAGTTGCTCGATGCAGCGGAATTTAAAATTTTTAACATTATGAAGCCACATGATCCAAGAACATTTCTCCGATCATTTCATCTAAACCACAATTAGGTATAAGGTTTACCTCTTGAAGCGTGATTGCGATAGAGTCTCAAAACGAAGAGACCTCCTGTCTCAAGTTTGATCCGATGAAGGAGATGCTTGTGAGCACGTTGATTAGACACGTGCTCCTCACAATCCATGTTGATGATCTAAGAGGCGGATCTCCTGATCTCATCACATAAGATCCAACATCTTCTTTACCAGCGAGACACACCGAAGGAGATGGAGATCCATGAGTAGATGATCCGATAGCATAACAACAATGTTGCGTCGATGACGACTCTCACAATGGCTCCATGGTGGAAGGACATTATAAGAGAAAGAGAGGCTTTGCATGTGGAGAAAAAGAGAGAGAAAGAGAGAGAGAGAGAGAGAGAGCATTCATAATTGTATATATATCTCGAAGAGCAAGGGGTGCCTCTTCTTATATAGATTTTTGGGAGTCCATGGATCCCAATCCATGCACAACACATAATCAATGGTTGAGATTGATTTGTGTTTCTTTCAATGGCTATGATCTTGTTGAAAAAACACAACAACAATTAATATAATTTTATTTAATGTATATCGATAAATAAATATATTTAAATTCAAATCAATTAATTATCCTTGGAGATAATGAGGAGATAAACCAAATCCCCTAAAATGGGGGACGGCTAACAACATCTCATGATATCTCATTATCTCATGAGATCTCATTATCTCATGATATCTCCAGGATTTACAACAACAATTGTTGTAAATTATTTCACAAAAAATAATTCATAATTATCTTGTGAAATATTGCAATCAAGCCATTAGAAAAATGTGAATCAAATTCATACCCCAAAACAAAATGTAAATTATATTTTAATTAACTATCCAGTATGAATCCAATTCACATCAATAATTAATTAACAAATATAAATCACAATATGCTCTCTCTAATATATTATAAATCACATTTATAATATATATGATTAATGTGAATAGTACTATCCACATTATTGATACCCGTGATAATTAAATTGTATTTAATCATCTTGAATCTCTATTCTCATATGCCAAAATAATATGAATCACATTCACATTATTCATATCTTTGATAATTAAATCACATTTAATTATCTCAGATAACTCTCCTTGTAAAATGAATCAAATTTATATTATCCATGATAAATAAATCTCATTTAATTAACAAATTTCTTGATGCTTGGATACATATATCAACAATGAAATTATGCAAGAATTCTTTCAAGGATAATGCGCTTTCTCTCCGTATACTTGGAGATAAGGATAGGGTGATTGTATTGTTCCACGTACAGTGACTTGGATATTGAGATCACATCTCAAATCCAGATCTCACGGACCTCTCATAGATGCTTGATTTTATCAAGACCGCAAATCTAATCTTCTCATTTTATCTGAATCACATTCAGATCGATGTCCAATAATTGGAACAAAATCAGATCACTTCTCTACTGAGAGGAGCTACTAAAATCCAGACCCATTTCATCACTCCCTAGGAATTATATACAATCATTTATGATCACATTACCTCTCAGGTATTCCTAATACATGTACATCCTACATACTGGAAGAACTAGATTAAACCCAAAGTTTTAGATCTCTTTTAGACTGTCTCCTTTAGGATTTTATCACTAAGTTTCTCATTTGATCATAGGGAGTCAGTATCGATCATATACTTTCCAAAAGCATATATCATACCCACCTATTGATCATATACTTTCCAAAAGTATATATCAAACCTACAAATTCAATCAAGCTTCCAAAGCAAGATGACCGTCCATGAAATTTAATTCTTCGCAAAATATCATGAGTGAGCTCTGACGACCGCAAATTCGGCCCTTTAATAGTGCTAAATTAGCACTTGTAATCGTCATCGCGGTCAGGCCGAATTTGGTCTGTCAAAGAGACCATCTGAATGATATGTCGAATAAGAATAAGATGGTCATCATATTTATTTTACTTGGCAAGAAACCAAGGTCGAACTCAGGGACACGAGCCTCTCTCGCATTATCCAGATTTTCATTTATCTAATTAAGTGTTAAGTTAAAGGCATATAGGTCAACGTATGCAAGAGGACAAGACAAAACAAAGCATTAAATCAGAACATGCATTTTTTTATTTTATTTTTATCATGCAAATAAATGCGATGAGATGCAATGAAGATATGCCCTAAATTATAATAACTTGAGCCATAAAAAAATACAAGTCAAACAGAATCAAACAATGAAGCATTTTTCATTTATAAAGCAACTCGGCATGAGAAACATAGAGATCTGGACACTTAGTTAATCAAATAGTTCATTACAAATCATAGTATCAAAGATAAAATCTAAGCATGCCATAAGAAAGACGACGAGAAGAGCTTCAAAATGAAACTGAAATCAACTGAAACGGAAATGCGATGCTTAAGATATACAATGAAGAAGATAGGGGCATAACTGAAAGGAAACATGAAAAGATAAATGCAAACAGGTCCCTGGGAGGGACTAAAATGTAATAAAAGTTAAGAACGAGGCCTTCCCTATAAAAGATCCACACGTGTAGGGGCATATCTGTAATTATTAAAATCCGTAAGGGTTGAAATGTAAATAACCCCAGGCGCACATGGTCAGCAGGTGAAGCAGGACCTATTTGCAATATTGAAGAATTCTGTTGATGTCTCTGCAATTTGCCCAGATGGCACGTGCTATGCACGCGCCACCTAGGTTCGGAAGGAGGCTCGGGCTCGGTAGAGGCTCGTTGCTGCTTCGGGTTCGCTCGGAATACACGAGCCTCCAGGCTTGGTGTCGATGAGGCTCGGGGCAGTCTCGGGGACTGCCACGAGGCATCAGGACCTGGATGCAATATACGGAAGGTGTGAGGGTGCCGATGCAAAAAGCCCGGAACACACGTGCGGGTGGCACGTGAGCTCAGGCTCGGGTTGGGGCGAGGTTCGGCGCTGCTTCGGAGGCCGTAGCAGGTGGCTCGGGCCACGTGGTGGCTTGAGGATGCCTTGGGAGAGGCTCGATCCCACCGAGCCTTCGCACTCCGGGATGTCGATGTAGCTGCTCCCGGGCTGTTGGATCTCCGTCGTGGGGTGAGATCCAACGATATCTGCTCTTCCTTCGTCCTCGTCGGGTAGCGTCGCGATTGGAACTCCGGCGGAAAGCCTGGAGCTCCTTCGCACTTTGTCGTGCTCGATGAAGGTCGGGGAGGAACGCTGATGGTCTAGCGATGAAGATCCGAGGTCGGAGGAGCTGCCGGAGCTTCTGAAGTGGGCTGCCGACACTTGGTCGCCGGAGGCAGAGCTCTAGAACCTATCTCCGCCCGAGGTCCGGCCAATGAAGATGAGGACCAGCAAAGGGGGTTAGGTGAAAGTGGGACGTGCGTGCGTGCAAGATGAGGTGAGCGACGGGCCTAAGCGATAGAGAAGCAGAGCCCGTGGTGGGTTCTCCTCCGCCTCCGGCGGAGTAGAAAGCCTGGGGTAAAGGGGTTCTGACGGAGGATGGATATGATCGGAGTAGCTGGCGTGAACGATGGGACGGTGGCAGAGCTTGTGAGTGAGCAATTAGGGTCGATGAGGGGCAGATCTATCTAATTAATTAAGAGAAAATTAAAGAAAAATACAAGAAGGGTTGGAGAGCTTACCCATTTTTTGCTCCTCTCTTCCGGCTAATTCCAGTGTGACGTCGGGCGGAGGAATTGGCTTGGGCTCGAGGTCTTCTGAGGACCTCGGGGTCTTCGCACGTGCTGGACGGCCTTGCCAGCAAGCTCGGGCGGGGATTTGAGCCACCGCAGCACCGCCGTGATCGGTGGTCCGTCTCACCGGGGTTCTGGGTCGTCGTCGCTCGATCCGAGCTCCTCCCCCTCTCACAGGGAGGAGACGGACGGCTGGACCTCAGCCCCTTGGTTGGTGGACAAGGGTTATCGGAGGGGGAGGCACGGTATTTGAAGATCGAGGGCCGAGGTTTCGGTGATGAGAGTAGTGGTTTTAGTGGATGATATGGAATGACTGGAGATGAGTCATGGATCGTGGTTGAGCCCGCGAGGCTGAAGGATGAACGGGCTCGGTCATGGGGTGGTTAACGAGCGGAGGGAATGGCCGGAGATGACGGGATAATGGAAAAAAGTAGAAGGGTTGGCGATATGGAGAACGTGTGAGAGAGAGGAGTCCGGAGGTAGGGGACGACGCGTGGGCCGTTGGATCTGGAGATCCAACGGTGAGGAGAGATTCACGAAGGGGCGGCATAGATTACATCGGGGGTGGCACGATCGGAGAGTTATAAAGTCGCCACGTGTCACCTTGACGATGAAGCGCGATCAGACAGAGCAGATGCGAAGGAGCTACCGATCGAAGGGTTGACATTTGGACACGGAATGGACGGTGGTTATTTAGTGCTGGAGGCGAGATCAGAGGGCTCGTAAAGATGCCATATGTCGAGCTACGGGAGCGACGCTGGTGGACGGCTTAGATGAGAAGAGGCGTTTGATCTAAGGGGTGAGAATCAATATGGAGACAGCGGCTGTGATTGAAAATGGAAGGCGTAATCGGATGGCGCTCAATGCGCTACGTGACAGGCTCTGCTGATGTGCGATCCAGATAGGGCGAGGGGAGAGATTGGATGGTTGATATCCTCGCAGTAGTGAACGGTGAAGATCAAGGCTCTGAGAAGCTGATCGGGCGGAGGAACAAGTGACGCGTGGCGCAAGGATATTAAGGCGGGGATGAGTTGCTAAGATGACGGGCGGGGATGATCACACGGTTGAGGAATAAGAGCGGGCGTGGAAAGAGCTAAGCCGTTGGATTCAAAGAGAAATCCAACGGCCAGAGGCGCGAGCGGCTGAGGCAAGGGAAGCGGGCCACGTGGCGCCCTTAGAATGGGCCATGTGGCCCAATCAGATTATTTGAAAAGAAAAATTGATTTTTGAGGGGTTAGGAGGCCGGATTTGAGAAAACGCAAAACATGAAAGTTGTAGATCGTGATGAGATCTACAAGTTTCATGTTGACCAAAAGTGGAGAGGAAGTCAACTGTAGATACAAAATATTTTTGAAGGTATTTTTAATGTTAAAAATACCACAGATTTTTGTTTTGCCATTTTTTTGTGGTTTTTAATTTATTTGAGACTCTGTTAATTACAGGACATTATCTGGGTTTTATTGACAAGTAGCTTAAGCAAGGGGGTTAATAATTGGAAATAAAGATGATGAAATCAAGTTTCATCAACCCCCTATACTTAAACTATGCTCGTGCTCGAGCATCAAGGAAAAATGAATTAGTTGGATTAACCCCCTTGTGCATGTGAATACAGGATCCAATCTGTTCAGGTCGACTCAATCCTTAGAGGTACAAAATTTTCTCGAATTCAACCCAGCCTTAACCAAGAGGCACCCAATTCCTCTAATTCTCCAGACTCTCTCTAATGTACGTATAATCTAAAGGATATGAATTTTTGTGTTGACTGCAATTCTGAGAGTAGAGTCAAATCTTCACCCAAAGTCTTGGTCCGAGAAAATCTCCTATGGACCCAATTCTAAACACTAGGGAATAAATCTAATCTTGCGTTCGATCCACCGTCTCTTTAGTTTGTCAGACTTAGAAAATGTCGATGGAAGGCTAGTAATGGAGGGCATGGGATTGTGTCATTTCTTCTGTCCCTCTCATTGGAACAAGGATTCTCTCTAGTGCCTTTATTACGCAACACATTTTTTTGGTGTTGATCAGTGCGTCCGTCAAGAGAAGTTGGAGCCGTCTGCACTTGTTTTCCTGGGAGTACATCGGTGTGTGTCTCTTTTGAGTACCTATCGTACCTTCGACACCCAGACTTGTAGCATTTACGATGCAGAGCCCTTTTCTGGTCCAAGCCCGAGCCCTGGTCCTAATAGCGGTGGTCTAAGTGGACACTTTAAAAAGTTTGGGAGCGCTCACCTTTGGTGGAAGCTCTTTGATATTTGACTTTGTTGAATGAGAGCTTTTCTTTGAATTTCATTGACTTGTATAATTTTTGGCTAGCTCCACTACTTTTACCAAGAGTTGGCGCACACTGATCACCATTTTTTAATTTATATCACACCCTGGCACTTAGGTCAATGTCAAGAGAATAGTATAAGAAACGAGTTCTCATACTGGCTAATATTTGCTGACACTCAGGTTTCCTGAAGCCTTCAAAGAATTTATCCCATCCTCGAGCATCATTAGATCAAATACAGAATCCATCATCCCAATCCCTCAGGTGAAAAGTCAACTCATCTCATCAAAAACTGCAGTCGTGCATGTGATGTGCTGATCATATTCTTTATGTCTGAGACTAAGCATGGAATATAGCAAGCAAATCTAGAAATCTAGGGGAATGTGGATGATTAAGTCTACGACCCTGATGGCTAAAGCTGGTTAACCTAAAATCTCAAAGACCTCATAAAATTAAATCTCTTTAAACATTTCAGATCCTAGGTGGAATGTGAAAGTAGAGGATTAATCCAACTCCTTCATTCAAAAACATTTTTTTTACTTCAAGAGATATGAGGACTGTCTAATCTCAATTAAATAGTTGCATCTGCATTCAGCCAGTATGGATGTAAGTACAGGCTGGAGCCCGTTGCTTAAGGACGGAGCCTTACGCGATGTCCTTTAAGCCATCCACTCTGCTAAGGGCGAACCCTCACTGAACGCGGCTATTTAATTGGGCTTAGTAGTCACTAACGACTCCTAAAGGGTTTTTGGATTTTCTCATTTTTATGGGTTTTTAATTTAAAGTTACAGCACATGTTAGACTCAACTTTCCTTGAAAAGAGATAGAAAATTTTTTCAAAACCATGTCACACCAATAAAAATTTTCAAAACATTTTTCAAAAGATTTTTCAAGACAAGAAAATCTTATTTTTTCAAATCATTTTTGAAAATATTTTTATCAAAATAGTGTAACATGGTATAGAAAAAGCTGTGAAAATAGTTGAGTCCTCTTAGTTCAAAAGAATTTACTTTAGCCAAAAAGTTTTAAATTTTTCAAAATTTTCAGATTATAGCTAAAGTAAGTATATTGTATACACGGTATATCCCCTATCCTTAAACATGGATATGTCCTCATAGCACTAGATGATACAAGTGCATAGGTCCATTTAAATATAGAGAAATATACGAGAGCTAAGAGGGGCTCCCCCTATACTTAGGTTAGAAATAACCTAAGTATAAAGGCAAGGAAAGGAGAGTAGAGAAAATCACGGGGATCTCGGGGCCCACCCTATACTTAGGCTAAGATTAGCCTAAGTGTAAAGATGGAAATTTATGTTGGGAGGGACCCAAGGTGAACGAAGAAGATGGATGGATGTACAGATGAGCGAATGAATCTGCGGAGATGAATGGAGTGCTTATGGCTCAGGGGAGTGTATCGAAGCAAACATGGCTCGATCAAACATACAACACCCTCAATTTCACCAACTCACACATGAAACCAACCAAAGTTGGTTTATTATCTGGTCGGTTTTATTGGTGATAAAACATTAGATGTTTACGCATAGAAAATGTCAAGTGAAAATAAATGCGTAAATGAGGGTGTTGCTCTCACAAAACCAAAATTTTACTCCATTTTAGGTTGACTTGCAATTAACAGTCCCAATTTTTCTTAAGGTTGTCACTGATTAAAGATGAGCACATAAACCAAGCATTCATCATCTACCGTTCATTCCCATTTTCCATTAATCCTAGGTAATCAAGCTAGGAAGGGAAACCGAGAAAAACTATGTATTCGATAAAAACCACGATCTAGGCTAGGCGATAAAACATGCAGTGACTTCGCGAAAATCCGTGAAAAACTTGGTTGTTTTCAAAATCAAAATCAATATGCATGCAAGTCGATCAAAAAGTTGCACCTTAGCATGCTTCTATTAGTGGTGAAGAATCTCTTTTAAATTTGGCTAAATGAGGTGATGCTACGTGCGTCTTTAAATAATGTGTGTCCTACCTACGAGCAAGCACATAAAAATAAGAATTTTAAGCTAAGCTCGAAGAGCCGCGTGCATGGTCCTAGGTCGACACCCAAATGGGGACGATCCCCACACAACCACATATATTCGTTCTTTTACAACCGCGAGCCTCCGATCGAAGACCGTTGTAAAGACGATTATTACAAAATAACATGAGATGTAAAACTGACATTTTTTTGACGTGCTCCAAGCGTGCTTCTGCGGCTCCTCACAGCGGGTAGCTCGTGCTCCTCGCCTCCTTGAATCATCAAGGGCCCTGTCACAAAAACAATGGTTAGAGAACGATATAGAAGAAAATTTTATGATGCAACATAAATGAACAAGTTGACCTATAAAAATGAACCACTCAATTAAGTAAACAAAATTCCAAATAATAAGAAATGAGTTGTGTCCCCGGCAACGACGCCATTTGACGACCCGCAAATTTGGCCCTTTAATAGCGCTGAATTAGCACTTGTAATCGTCATCGCAGTCGGGCCGGATTTGGTCTGTCAAAGAGACCATCTGATTGATATGTCGAATAAGAATAAGATGGTCATCATATTTATTTTACTTGGCAAGAAACCAAGGTCGAACTCAGGGACACAAGCCTCTCTCGCATTATCCAGATTTTCATCTATCTAATTAAGTGTTGAGTTAAAGGCATAAAGGTCAACGTAAGCAAGAGGACAAGACAAGACAAAGCATTAAATCGGAACATGCATTTTTTTATTTTATTTTTATCATGCAAATAAATGCGATGAGATGCAATGAAGATATGCCCTAAATGATAATTACTTGAGCCATAAAAAATACAAGTCAAACAGAATCAAACATTGAAGCATTTTTCATTTATAAAGCAACTCGGCATGAGAAACATAGAGATCTGGACACTTAGTTAATCAAATAGTTCATTACAAATCATAGTGTCAAAGCTAAAATCTAAGCATGCCATAAGAAAGACGACGAGAAGAGCTTCAAAATGAAACTGAAATCAACTGAAACGGAAATGCAATGCTCAAGATATACAATGAAGAAGACAGGGGCATAACTGAAAGGAAACATGAAAAGATAAATGCAAACAGGTCCCTGAAAGGGACTAAAATGTAATAAAATTTAAGAACGAGGCCTTCCCTGTAAAAGATCCACACGCACGGGGGCATATCTGCAATTTTTAAAATCCGCAAGGGTTGAAATGTAAATAACCCCAGGCGCGCATGGTCAGCACGTGAAGCAGGACCTATTTTCAATATTAAAGAATTCCGTGGATGTCTCTACAATTTACCCAGATGGCACGTGCTATGCACGCGCCACCTAGGTTCGGAAGGAGGCTCGAGCTCGGTATAGGCTCGTTGCTGCTTCGGATTGGCTCGGAATACACGAGCCTCCAGGCTTGGTGTCGATGAGGCTCGGGGTAGTCTCGAGGACTGCCACGTGGCATCAGGATCTAGATGCAATATATGGAAGGTCTGAGGGCGCCGATGCAAAAAGCCCAGAACCCACGTGCGAGTGGCACGTGAGCTCAGGCTCGGGTGGGGGCGAGGTTTGGCGCTGCTTCGGAGGCCGTAACAGGTGGCTCGGGCCACGTGGCGGCTCGAGGGTGCCTTCGGAGAGGCTTGGTCCCACCGAGCCTCCGCGCTCCGGGATGTCGATGTGGCTGCTCCAAGGCCGTGGGATCTCCGCCGTGGGGCGAGATCCAACGGTATTTGCTCTTCCTTCGTCCTGGTCGGGTAGCGGCGCGATTGGAACTCCGGCGAAAAGCCTGGAGCTCCTCCGCACTTCACCGTGCTCGATGAAGGTCGGGGAGGAACGCTGATGGTTTGGCGATGAAGATCCTAGGTCGGAGGAGCTACCGGAGCTTCTGAAGTGGGATGCCGACACTTGGTCACCGGAGGCGGAGCTCTAGAACCTAGCTCCGCCCGAGGTCCGGCCAATGAAGATGAGTACCTGCAAAGGGGGTTACGTGAAAGCGGGACGTGCGTGCGTGCGAGATGTGGTGAGCGACGGGCCTAAGCGACGGAGCAGCGGAGCCCATGGTGGGTTCTCCTCCGCCTCCAGCGGAGGAGAAAGCCTAGGGTGAAGGGGTTCTGACAAAGGACGGAGATGATCGGAGTAGCTGGCGTGAACGATGGGACGGTGGCGGAGCTTGTGAGTGAGCAATTAGGGTCGATGAGGGGCGGATCTATCTAGTTAATTAAGAGAAAATTAAAGAAAAATACAAGAAGGGTCGGAGAGCTTACCTGACGTCGGGCGGAGGAATTGGCCTGGGCTCGAGGTCTTCTGAGGACCTCGGGGTCTTCGCACGTGCTGGATGGCCTTGCCAGCGAGCTCGGGCATGGATTTGAGCCACCGTAGCACCGTCGTGATCGGCGGTGGGTCTCACCGAGGTTCTGGGTCATCGTCGCTCGATCTGAGCTCCTCCCCCTGTCACAGGGAGGAGATGGAGGGCTGGGCCTCAGCCCCTTGGTTGGTGGACAAGGGTTATCAGAGGGGGAGGCGCGGTATTCGAAGATCGAGGGCCGAGGTTTCGGTGATGGGAGTAGTTGTTTTAGTGGATGACATGGAATGACTGGAGACAAGTCATGCATCATGTTGAGCCCGCGAGGCTGAAGGATGAACGGGCTCGGTCATGGGGTGGTTAACGAGTGGAGGGAATGGCCGGAGATGACGGGATAATGGAAAAAGGCAGAAGGGTTGGCGATATGGAGAACGTGTGAGAGATAGGAGTCCGGAGGTAGGGGACGACGCGTGGGCTGTTGGATCTGGAGATCCAATGGTGAGGATCGATTCGCGAAGGGGCGGCGTAGATTACATCGAGGGTGGCACGATCGCACAGTTATAAAGTCGCCACGTGTCGCCTTGACGATGAAGCGCGAACGGACGGAGCAGATGCGAAGGAGCTGCCGATCGAAGGGTTGACATTTGGACGCGGAATGGACAGTGGTTATTTAATGCTGGAGGCGAGATCGGAGGGCTCGTAAAGATGCCACGTGTCGAGTTGCGGGAGCGGCGCTGGCGGACGACTTAGATGAGAAGAGGCATTTGATTCAAGGGGTGCGAATCAATATGGAGACAACGGCTGTGATTGAAAATGGAAGGCGCAATCGGATGGCGCTCAATGCGCCACGTGGCAGGCTCTGCTGATGTGCAGTCCAGATAGGACGAGGGGATATATCGGATGGTTGATATCCTTGCGGTAGTGAACGGTGAAGATCAAGGCTCTGAGAAGATGATCGGGCGGAGGAACAGGTGACGTGTGGCGC